>ML816253.1:44019-55541 GCA_009831015.1 Picea engelmannii | reverse complement strand
TATAAATCCAAATGTGCTTATTCGCAAAATACCTTTAAGTGTGATTAATTAAACCCTTAATCACGATCATTGAATGTTAAATTTTTCGGAGTTTCAGGTTACCCAGTAACAAAGCGCTCTTGAAATATAGGTCTGCGAATTCCCGATTCCCAATTTTCGGAAGTCTTAATCATGGCTAATCTTGATTAATTAAGGTTTTAATATAGATGATTAACGTCCGTTTTAAGCTATTCGCTTTTCGCATTCGGGGTTGCATATGACATATCTCTTGGGTACATGATCCCCGAAACTCCGAATTGCGAAATCATAAACTCTAAAACAAAGTCTTAAACTTGAATTAAGTCAATTTAAAACATGATTAGTAATCACTAAACTTCTTTCGGGCTTCGGGATTCAGCGTTTTAAGAAACAGTCATTTCGAAACTCCAAGTTGAAATTGCCGATATATGATAATATCCGTAACATGAGAAATTAAGATTTTTAAGTTTAAATGCTTATCTTTGAGCTCATCTTCTTCATTTAAAACATCAAAGTCTTACTGCCTGTCTCAGTACGTCCATTAAAGGATGATTTAAAAGAACTACAACTCTACATTTCAAATTTTATTCTTGTCTTTTACAATCACGAGTGAGTTGTATTCATCCAGGCTTATAGATTTTCTCGTCTGCAAACAGGTTTTCAATCTAGTGCAAATGCTATGGCACCTAAGAGGGTACTAAGAGAGTTGAGGGAACTGCTGAAAGCACCGATATAGAAGGAGATGTCGTAGCTGATACCACACCCCATGCTATTGATTCTATCAGATCTTGGAGGCAAATCTTTGAGAATCTAGATTACCAAATTAAGAACTTCCCGCATGATTCTGAGAACAAACTCTGGGACATAGCGGAGTTTGAAATTCACAAAATAGCAGCACGCCCACAGCTCATGCCATATAATGACATGATATACTGGGCTTTAGAGAGAGCAGACACAAAGACAAGGAGCACTCTGGACAGTCGTGGGGTCGTCATCGGTTCCTTCAGGCCAGAACATATACAAGTAATGTACATGCTACCCCCTAATCCTAGGTATATTTATAATGTTGAATTCATAGCCGAATACCAAAGAAAGGAATGCACAGAGGCAGATCAAACATACCCTGATATAATTAGAGGCTAGTGGGGAGTGCCAACAAAGTTCAGGGCCAATACTCACGGGAAATATGCCACAACCTCACTAAATGAATGCATGGTCTATGTAGCCATGATGCTTTGCAGACTCTTCGGAAAGAAAATCCCCACTCATTTCCTTGCGGCATGGGTTTCTCTTCTCCATGAAGAAGCTGAAGTTTTTAGTTTCAACTGGGACAAAATCCTATCAGACAATTTATCTAAGGAGGTAATAGAGTACCAAACCACAAAATCCAAGGGCCAACCAATGGCCTTCTATATGTACGCCTACATCATGGACGCCATATGCTTCATGACCCCTTCCCCTCTGATCAATTGGAGTTGGAATCCAACCTCCAATAAAACCATTCATGAATATTATTCTAAGTTGTGGAAAGAAAATGCTAAGTATTCCTTCTACGAAATCTGCCACTTCATGGTGATTCCGGTGCACCAGATGCTGTATGGCTGCGAGCCTCCCCGTATTTCTGAGTCAGTCATGGAAAGTCTCAAGGCCATCGCTGATTGGTTTATAGAAGAATTTTTTTCCTACATTAGGGTTTTCGGATGTTCAATCCCTCCCCACGCACTACCAAAATCCCTCCCTGATAGACTGGTATGCAGGGAGGTGGCTCATCAGATAGTAATAGGTGGCATCGGGAATGAACTAAAAATGGCCCAAAAGAGATTCTGGCCTATTTTCCCTGGGCAGATTGGGAAATATTCACTACTCAATCTAGGGCATTCCAAGGTTGAGGCAGCCGCATTAGGAGAGATAAAGTTGCTAAATCTCGATCACAGGAAATATGATCCCCATAAAATTGTGGGTAATCACCAAGTCAACTGCAATCTGAAAGCATACGAACATGAGCAGTCCCCTTGTGACGACATGTTAAGAGGAGTTACAAGTTATGATGAAGTGCTAGCTAGGTTTCAATCTTTGTCACCTGACCTACAAAACAATTTCCTGAACTTCCAGGAACATCGGAGAAGTGGTTTACCCGGGGTATTACTAGGAGAAGCATCAACTCAACCTCCAGAACAAGGAAGCGTACCACCAGGTTTTGGATTAGGAGGGAAGGATAAAGAAATTACAAAGAGAATTCCAAAAGAGACCGAAGAGTCTCCACGGAAAACAGAAGGACAAATGGCATGGGACTCAGGAATGGAAAAAGGGTCTTAGACACCCCCAGTGTCTAATAAACTAGATTTCCCTTCGTCATCTACAATTCATGGTAATACTCCCAAAGCAATAGAGGAGCTAAGATCTACAGAACTAGGTGCTCCCATCGCCTCTTTGACTCCATTACAATCCACTTTCGGTTTCCCCCAGCTGGGAACCCTATACGTTAGTGACCTTGAGCCCATCTCTAGAGAAGAGATTCCTCCATCTGATTATTTTTTCAGTAAGAAGAGAAAGGCAATGTTGAAGCAGGAAATGCATCAAAGGGAAAATGCAATGGTAAAGAGGCACAAAATCATAATAGATAGGAAGAATTTAGAGGAAGAATATTTCGCTACCGAAGTAGCTGGTTCTATGGGAGCGTTAGCCACAACTAACCAGTTCACTGTTGAAAATATGAAAGCACGTCTGAGACAGAGAAACCTCATGATCGCTAAACTACAAGGCCAATTAAAGGAGAATGAAAAAAGGATTGAAGAAGGTATAAATAAAGGTCTGGACCAAGCTAGAGCCAGGGATAAACAAGAGATTCAATCCCTGAAAACAAGCCTCAGCAAGATGGAAGAGAGAGTGCAGACAAGTCAAACGCAAGAAGAAATCATAAATCAATTACAAACAAAATTAAAGTCAATTGAAGATCTAGTCATAGATCTGAAATTTTTCCAGGCCCAGTCACTAGAAGTGCATGCAGAGCTAGAATTTGAACAACATAAGTTGATTTCCAAGATAGAGATCCTCCATAATTACTTCCATGAAGCAAGCAATTCCTTTGATAACATTATCATGAAGGAAAAAGAAGCTAAAGCAACAAGGGTCGCTCTTCAAAGGGAAATCATATGTTCAACGAACGAAGAGACATCCAAAACTACAAAATTATTAGCCATAGAGCAAATAAAGAGTTGACATTATGCTCAAAGTATGGGAAGCCAACATAATGGAAAGAAAAAGAATAGTTAAAGAAATCAAAGACGATTGCGAAGATGTTTTTGATCTCTTAGACAAAGGGTCATTAAACATTGGGAAGGACAATTGTGCAGGGCTTCTAGGGCAGATAAATATTGTGAGACACCAATTAAAGTTTAAAGAAGATCTAAGTGAGATCCAGATGGAGATTTCACAGCTAAAAGAAATGGGTGTCACCTTAATCAATAGGTTGTTGATTCAACCCAACTTAAAATTGCAGTCTATAACGTTTGCAGATAAAAGAGTTGAAGACTATTTTCCAAAGATACAGATAAAGGTATATCTATTCGAAGCAAAAGAGTTCCCAAAGCCTCCCAAAACGTCTGCACCTTTCCTCAACAAATGCATCAAATGTGTTAGAGAAAAAGAAGGAGAGTCTTCAACATAGCAATAAAGTACCAGTTTGAAAAGTGTAGCTCTGAAAATAAAAGAAAGATAAAGAAAATTTTGTAAAACAATTTTCATCTTATTTACGATAAATAGCTAGTTCCTAGAAATTAGAGATTCCCCAACCGCCAAGGATTGGAAATTTTGTATAAATGTAAATTTTTAGGACTAAGAAATGGCTTTTTGGTGGCGATTGTATGGGAGAAATTTTTTATTGTGATTAACAAGAATGCAAAGCGTAGATTCCAGATCTTTTCAATCCTAAGCTATGTGTTCCCTTTGTTTTTTCTCATAGTAGTTTTTCTTATGTGTATCTTTGATGAAATTTAAACAATAATTTAGCATAATATTTACTAATGGTTCCAAGTCGTTGGGTTATCTACTTATTTACAGTTTTTCCTCTGTACCTGCTGTCAGCAATTTCAAGACCTGCAGATTATTTAGGATGCAATGGTTTGTGTTTCATTAGAATCCTCTTGTCTTTCATCTTTCCTCGTTGCAAAGTGAGATTCGTCCATGATCAATGCCTCATTTTTGTTAAACGATTTTGTGTTTTTCACTCGTCATTATCATGTCTTTAAAATCTAACTCAGGAATAGGAAACGACCTTTGATCTGTTGAATATTAATCCGTGTTTGAAATTTTTCTCTTATAATCAAAATTAGAAAGCAACACATTTTGTTGAACAAAGTTTTAGACCTTCTTCCAACCATTATCCCTCATGACTGTGCCCGCCTTAAGACAACCTAATGTAGAACCCTGTCTTTCTGATCAGACTAGCATTGCCCTAAATTTATTTAACACTATCTTGCAAACAACTAACACCCGGGTCGAATTAGAACGTTCATGGGCATCCATTGAACGGGACATAAGCATCCAAGAAAACTGAGAAGCTAAACGGAGACAGTTAAGGAACCAACCATAGTGGTTATCCTTCAAATCTGACTTTGTCTACCTTAACTTTCTTTACTCGTATCAGATGCTTTGATGATATACTTTAGAGCCTCGAAGTATAAACTCAGGAACAACATCTTTTTGGCACCGTTGCTGGGGAACGAAGAAACGAATCTTTTCCCTAGGAAGAACGACATTGACATTTTCTTTCTTTGATAGTGAACAAAGATCGAAATTTTTTTAAGGCTACCTTCATCTTTCACTTGGCGAATCCACGATAAATAAGCTGGCTTTGAGTCGAAAGAATACCAGGAAGAACCTGGATGACAAACAGACTTCGCCAGTTTCTGATCCAGAAAATATTTTAAAATCACAAAGATCCCTTAGAAAAATCATTTCACCGACACATACCATCTGTCAACCTAATTCTACACAGTCGAACGTTAGAGGAATACTTGAGAGATCCGTCTCACTCCCCCTTTCAATCGATACGTTCTCTTTTCCCGAAGTGCACACTAGTACTACCAAGTACTCTGACGAATGCCCTGTATATCCTGATTTAACCCCCGTTGATTCTCCGATATATTCGTCTTATGAGTATGGATAAACAAGTTCTTTTCTTCTTGGGCCTTCTTTCTCCAGTTTCGTGTGTCTTGACAATCAGTTCCCCATAACCTTTCTGTCACATTCAAGCACAACCCAAAATCAACCAAACTTCCATGAGCTTTCTCTTCATACACTCCGAGTTTAAACCTCAAATCCATCAATCGCTGTACACAGAGGTATGGGAGCTGGAGGCGGTGCTGTAGGTGGTGCCGCAGGAGGAGCGGCAGGTGGCCAAGTACCACTCCCTGAAATCTTTGCTAAGGTGGCTGCCTGATATGCCCCTCTTGTCCTCCCATTTTCCCTACATGACCTTCCAGAAAATTACATGAAAAGTCTTCCCAAATTCACAGGGGAAGGAGATTTAACCGCACAAGAACACATCAATTTATTTGACCAATTTGCTGACATCCTCGGAATCGAGCACGAAGATGTCTACTCTAGACTCCTCGTTCATACTTTCGAAGGACAAGTGAGAACCTGGTTTCGAGTCCTGCAGCGGGATCTGTAAGGTCTTACGAAGAACTTGAAAATGCTTTTATCAGACAATGGAGAGAAAGTAGAGACCACCTCTATTACCTAACTGAATTTGGGGCTCTCAGAAAGAAAAGCTCGAAATCAGTTCTTGAGTTCACTCAAAGGTTTAACAAGTTGTATAATAAAATCTCGGTCGAGGTCAAAACTTCTCAACCCGCAGCGAAAGTAACTTTCGCTGGAGCCTTTGACCCCGATTTTTCTTTATTATTAAGAGAAAGGAGATCGGTAGATCTCACCAAGATGCAAGATGATGCCCTAGAAATTGAATCGAACATGATGGCATCAGGAAAACTAAAAGCCAAATTAGAAACTAGGAACAAAGAAAATAAAAAATTCAAAGAACAAGGTGGATCCTCTGGACCAGGGAAATCCTCGGGAGATAAAATAGACAAGATGGAAATGATAATTAGGGAGCTGTCAAATAAGATCTAAAAAATGGAACTCGATAAATCAAAAAAGGATCATTTTCTAAGGAAAGATTTCAGAAGGAATCTGGATCCTCAAGCCCCACAAAAACTAATTAAGAATGAGGATAAAAAAATCCCAACCCCCTTCAAGGGTGAAAACTTCATTGGAGGGGAAGACCTAGAAGATTTTGAAGGGTTACACAAGGATATAAATAATCTTGGTGACAATAGTCTACAACCCTATTTATTGAGACAAGATTATGAAAAATCATTAAATAAAGAAAATAGATCGGAAGACGATGTAAGCAACAACACTTCTGAATATTTGACCTATTAGGGTATTGCAGATGATATAATAGCCGAACTGCACCAGAAATACAATTTAAGACCTAGAAACAAGAGTCTTCCATCCGCCCCAACGAAAAGGATCCTGCTGAGGGGCGAAGCTGACGAAGCGGCCCCAAAAACTGCTGAGAAGTAGACTGTGAAAACCAACACCGCTGACACGCAACCTGTCAGGCCAAAGTCAGTAGGAACACCCGCCATGAAAACACAGGTCCCTGGGAGTGAAACCAAATCCACACCACAAAAGAAATCTAAAAAGAAGGGAATGGAGGCCCAAAACATAGAGAGCGACAAAGCCATGGGAAATTTTAGTCTGGAAAATGAAATAAACAAAATCAAGATCCCTATACCCTTGGTCGAACTAGCAAAAAACCCCATATATAGAAAACAAATTGCCAAGATGATTAGTTTTTCAGAAAACAAAAGCCAAGCCGATGTCATTAACTTAGAAGATGACAAGTCGAACATAGTTTTCGGTCCACATTTCGAAGGCACCAAAGACACTGTCGCCCCCTTCTATATCACGTTAACCTTGTTCGACCACCTACTCCATAACTGCATGCTAGATTCTGGGGCATCCCACAATGTAGTGCCTCAAGCCATTATGGATAAATTGGGTCTCGAAATCACTAGGCCTTATGGATATTTTTATTCATTCGATTCAAGAAAAGTTAAATGTATAGCCATGATTAAAGACTTGGTAGTAAATCTGGCACAAATACCTGCAAAAGGCATTCTAATGGACGTAGTGGTTGCCGATATCCCTATGAAGTATGGTATGCTATTATCCATGTCCTGGGGCGCCAAGATTGGAGGATCTCTCCATCTTGACATGACGTATGCTACGATCCCAGTTTTTGGAGGACAATTCTTGCGCATATACAGAGAAACTAGGTTGGCATTCACGGCGAGTGATCCACACAACCTGAATAACTACCCTGTATATATTTCCAATCAAGATTTAGGTAATTGTGTTTTATCCATTGATGATGATATTGATGTATGTACAGATGAAAGTTGCACAGAAGAGAAAACAGAAAAAGAAAAAATTAAAAATGATGTTTATAGCACTGGTGTGTGGAAAATGTTTTTTGACGACGGTTCATCCTACTTAGGAGCTGGAGCTGGGGCACTCCTTGTGGCTCCCGATAATCAATTCGTAATCACCTTTTCCTATAGTCTACAATGGAATGTGGACCACACTAATAATGTATGCGAGTATGAAGCCTTAGTGTTAGGGTTAGAAGCCGCTAGGAGAATGAAAATAAAAAACCTTGAAGTCTTTGGTGACGTCGAGCTAATCGTGAAATAGGTAAACCAACAATACCAGGCCAAACATCCTAGGTTGAGGTCTTACATGAATTGCATCTGGGATTTGATCGAAAATTTCTTCTCCTCTGTCAAGGTTCACTACATTCCAAGAACCGAAAACCAACAGGTTGATGCGTTAGCCAAAGCAACCTCAACATTCACACCCCCCACTGCTTTTAAACTGAAGTACTATATACAAATGAGACATATGCCTTCCATACCGAATAACATAGAACATTGGCAAGTTTTTGAGGACGATGAATAGCTTCACAATTTTTTAGAATCAATAGATGAGTTTGCTGAAATGCATGCTGACCAAGAAAACCAAAATGATCTTATTTGGATCATGTAGGAAGGGGAGGACCCCCAAGAATTCCACGATAAAATCGCTAACCACCGAATGCTTGTTCTAAAAAACAACTAGATCCCCAAGGGCTTGATTCCCTTGGAAAGTTTATTTAATCAAGATGACATCTCTTTAAGATCCACTTTACAACCTCAGCCGGAGGAGGTTGAGGACTGCGATATAGGTACAAAAGAAAATCCTCGGCTGGTGAAGCTATCCAAGTATTTGTCCCCAGAAATCAAAAGTAGGTATGCAGAATTGCTCAGACAATACAAGGACGTTTTCACTTGGTCCTATGATGAATTGCGAACTTATGACACTACTATAATAGAACACAAAATTCATTTGAAACCCAGTGTCAAGCCTTTTAAGCAGAAACTCAGAAAGATAAACCCTATGCTGCTACCAGTGATAGAAAAAGAAGTTAAAAAACTCCTGGATGCCAAAATCATCGTCCCACTAAGATATTCTGAGTGGGTCGCTAATTTAGTTCCAGTAAGAAAAAAAAAGGGCGAAATTAGACTGTGTGTTGATTTTAGGAACCTGAATCGATCATCACTCAAGGATAATTATCCATTGCCTAAGATGGACCACGTTTTAGAGAAAGTAGTTGGAGATAAAAGAATGTCAATGATTGATGGTTTTTCAGGTTACAATCAGATTGCAGTACACCAAAATGATAAGGAAAAAATTGCTTTCACTACCCCTTGGGGCACCTTCATGTACGATAAAATTCCTTTCGGTTTGATGAATTCAGGGGAAACCTTCCATCGAGCCATGGACATCGCCTTCGTGGGAGAGAGAGACATGTTTTTTGTTATCTATCTTGATGATCTGACTGCTTTTTCCAAATCCGATGCAGAACATCTAGTGCACCTAAAGCAAACTTTTGAGAAATGTCGTAAATTCGGTTTGTCCCTTAATGCCAACAAATCTCATTTCGCTATGCCAGAAGGTAGGATTTTAGGTCATATAGTGTCTAAAGATGGAATCAAAATTGATCCCAAAAGAATTGAAGCAATAGATACTATAAAAATCCCTAGAAATGTAAAAGAAATTTAGTCTTTCTTAGGAAAAGTAAATTTCTTGAGAAGATTCATCCCTAACTTTGCCGAAATTGTGAAGCTGATCACAGATATGTTAAAAAAGAACAGTGAGACAGAGTGGACAAGTGAAGCCAAAGCATATTTTCAATGAATCAAGAAAGTTATCAATGAAGCGCCAGTCTTGGCAAGTCCTGATTACACAAAAGAGTTTCTGATTTTTTCCTTCGCTTCCGAACACACTATCGCAACTGTATTGTTACAGAAAAATGAAGAAGGCTTTGAACAACCTATTTCTTTTTTCAGTAAAAGTCTGAGAGATGCTGAGTTGAAATACAATATACTAGAAAAGCAAGCTTATGCAATGGTGAAGGCTCTCAAGGCTTTTAGAATGTACGTATTACACTCGAAGATCATAGCCTATGTTCCTACAAGCTCCGTTAAAGACATACTGGTTCAGTTGGATAGTGATGGGAGAAGAGGCAGATGGCTAGCTAAGATTCAAGAGTTCAATCTGGAAGTCAAACCAACAAAACTCATTAAAGGCCAAGGTCTGGCTAAATTGCTATCCGAATCAAGCTTGCAGGCACTCGGGATAAATCAGCTGCAAGAAGATGAGGGTTTTCTAGAGATAGATGAACTCGATTTCGCTACACCTACAGTTGAGATTCAAGACATGTTTTCTTCTTCAGTCTAGTACCGTGATATTGTTTTTTACCTTTTGACTCTTCAATGTCCCAGTGAAATATCCCCATCTAAAGCTAGGACGCTGAAGCTACATGCTATAAAATATTGTATTATAGACGAAAAATTATATTGGAAAGATCCCCTGGGTTTCTTGCTGAGCTGTTTAGTTGAGACTGAAGCTGAAAAGGTTATAAATGAGTTCCATGAGGGAATGTGTGGAGGACACCATGCTTGGCGAGCTACAACTTATAAAATTTTAAGAGTTGGATATTACTGGCCCAAACTATTCACAGATGTAAACACCAAAGTCCAAACTTGTACTCCTTGTCATTTGTTTACAGGTAAACAAAAAGTCTCAACTTTACCTCTAGTTCCAGTTAAAATCGAAGCTCCTTTTCAGCAATGGGGCCTTGATTTCATCGGAGAAATTCATCCACATTCCAGTGCTCAGCACAAGTGGATTCTAACTGCAACAGACTATTTTAATAAGTGGGTGGAAGCTATTCCCACGAGAAATGCGACTGACTTGGTAGTAATCCATTTTCTAGAAGAAAATATTTTATCCAGATTCGACTGTCCCTGAAAGATAGTCACCGATAATGCGCAAGCGTTTAAATAAATGGCTATGATAAGCTTTTGCCAAAAATTTAACATCATATTAGGACATTCCACAACTTACTATCCGCAAGGTAATGGTTTAGCTGAGTCATCTAATAAAACTCTGATAACCATGATAAAAAAGGTCTTGACTGAGAACAAGAAAGCCTGGCATATCCATTTGAAATACGGTCCACGGGCTAACAGGATAAGTACCAAAAGGTCAATTGGGATTTCCTCTTTTTAGATGGTATATGGCACCGATGCCATTTTAACAATCAATCTTGCTCTGCCAGTAATGAAACTTTGGCAAGATTCAAACGAAGAACCGAACGACATTACCAGGAGGGAAAACCATCTGGTTGAAGTTCAACAAAATAGAGCCGAAGTAAACGAAAAGCTGTAGAGATATTAGGATAAAATGAAGGCTTTATTCGATAAAAAAGCTAAGGATAGAGATTTCTTCCCTGGATATCTGGTACTAAAATGGGAATCCAGGAGAGAAGACACTGGCAAACACGGCAAGTTCGATTCGATCTGGTCTGGCCCTTATAGAATTTCAGCCTCGGAGGGAAAAAACGCTTTTTCATTAGAAAATCTCGATGGAGATATTCTTAGCGCCCCTGTAAATGGGCGATACCTTAAACACTACATGCAGTAATATGTTTCCGAACCCTCATTGTACATACTGGTTTGTTTTCTTGTTTTCTTTATAGTTACATTTCCTTTGGTAAGTTTTATTTTGCTGTAAAATGTCATAAAAAAAAAAAAAAGATTTTAAGAAAATGTAGATACAAAACAGTCCAAAATCTAGCAGTTCACAGGAACTTTCTGATTTGTATGAGTCTCTGACAATTATTATGCCATTTTAATTGCAAGAAAAGTATTGAAGATCCAAAAGATCAACTACACTAAAAGGGTAACTTGCATGAATAATCATGATAAATACTTCCCAAAAGGTAATAAGTAAATGATCTTCTGGCTGAAAATACAAAGGACAATCAAGGTATGAACTCTGAACAAAGAATGCAGGTTAAAATGTCTTAAGGGATACCGATGAGTAATACA
>ML816253.1:13159-43966 GCA_009831015.1 Picea engelmannii | reverse complement strand
ATATATATATATATATATATATATATATATATATATATATATATATATATATATATATATATATATATATATATATATATATATATATATATTTATTTATTTATTTAATTTTTATTTATTTATTTTTATTTTTTATTTTTTATTTTCGCTTGAACTACTAAGTTACCGAAACTTTTTTTACCCTTTCTCCTTGATCACGACTAAACCTACTCTTCATCTAACCCTGGTTACTTTCCCATAAGTCTCTGGAGGAAAGAAAGGTATCGTCTCAACTTTGGAAGCGCTCAGACTAACTTTCAAAACGAAGATAGGCAAATTTCTATGTTGCTCCTAAACTTTGGCTGAACTGGAAGTATGTCTGGGCTAATCCAAACCTCTTTAGTCATTCCAGAAGGAATAAACTGACCATTTTCACTTGAGGAAAGTCGCCAAGAAATATTAATGAGTTTCCCCCCAATTTCTCTCTGAAGCTGAAAGTGTCTGAAAGTCAGAAAGAAGATTAACCCAAAGTTTTTTAAATAAGTTGACATACCTCTGAGTATATTACATACTGATGGATTGCCCACTTCATAATAAAATATATACAGACATATGGTGAAAGGAAATTTATTATTGATTGCCCCCATCTAGTCTAAAGAGATGATGAAAGGAAATTCATTATATGATTGCCCTCATCTCAACATTTAAATGCTAGAAAATAATGAAGTGGTGTAAGGAAATTCAATGCGGAAAATCTGATAACTTCATCGGGGTACTGAACAGGCTCGCTGGCAGTGAAGCAATATCTACATATCTGAGAAGGATGTTATACACGAACTACAAGATGCTTTGGTAATTTTTCTTCTTTCATGCTAGATGTACACTATAAGTTTATGGAGTTCCCTATTTTAAAGAAAGATGGAATCACTTTATCTCGATGCGAATTCCGTCACATGAAACCGGATGGAACGATTAATTTGGTTTTGATTATGTTGCGCAAATCTGAGGTTGGTTTTAGAAAGGGAATCTATGAGAGCCTGATTCGAGATTGCCGATTGTTTTAGTTTTGAAAAGTTTTCCGAGGTGGAGGTTTAGATCCTTTTCTTCCTGGTTGATCTTTTCTCCAGACATGTTTTACAGACTAGAATGACTGACCCCATTTACCCAATAAAGGCACTAAGTCTACATGTTCTCCTCGTCCCACAAGGAGACGAGGTCCCCAATTGGAGCCTAGGTTGAAACAAGGTATGAATTTTTATCTCTAACCAAAGACTTTGTTTTTTTCTTCCTAGTATGGAGCCACCCTAATATTAAAAAAAAAGGGGGGGGGGACAAAATGAAACCTTTCGCGATTCGGAGTTCGGCGTTTCATAAAGCAACAATAAAGTTCACAACTCCAAAATCCCGGTGCCGATTTTCTGAAAGGGGTTTTAATTTTGTTTATATATATATATATATATATATATATATATATATATAAAGGGGAAGCAAATGTTATAAACTTATTCGCAAAATACCTTTAAGTGTGATTAATTAAACCCTTAATTGCGATCAATGAATCTTAAATCTTTCAGAGTTTCAGGTTTCCCAGTAACAAAGCACTCTTGAAATATAGGTCTGTGAATTCCCGATTCCCGATTTCCGAAAGTCTTAATCATGGCTAATCTTGATTAATTAAGGTTTTAATATAGATGATTAACGTCTCTTTTAAGCTATTCGCTTTTCGCATTCGGGGTTGCATATGACATATCTCTTGGGTACGTGATCCCCAAAACTCCGAATTGCGAAATCATAAACTCTAAAACAAAGTCTTAAACTTGAATTAAGTCAATTTAAAACATGATTAGTAATCACTAAACTTCTTTCGGGCTTCAGGATTCAACATTTTAAGAAACAGTCATTTCGAAACTCCAAGTTGAAATTGCCGATATATGAAAATATCCGTAATAGGACAAATTAAGATTTTTAAGTTTAAATGCGTATCTTTGAGCTCATCTTCTTCATTTAAAACATTAAAGTCTTACTGCCTGTCTCAATACGTCCATTAAAGGATGAGTTAAAAGAACTACAACTCTGCATTTCAAATTTTATTCTTGTCTTTTACAGTCACGAGTGAGTTGTATTCATCCAAGCTTATAGATTTTCTCGTCTACAAACAGGTTTTCAATCTAGTGCGAACGTTATGGCACCTAAGAGGGTACTAAGAGAGTTGAGGGAACTGCTGAAAGCACATGTATAGAAGGAGATGTCATAGTTGATACCACACCCCATGTTATTGATTCTATCAGATCTTGGAGGCAAATCTTCGAGAATCTAGATTACGAAATTAAGAACTTCCCGCATGATTATGAGAACAAACTCCAGGACATAGCGGAGTATGAACTTCACAAAATAGCAGCATGCTCACGGCTCATGCCATATAATGACATGATAGACTGGGCTTTAGAGAGACCAGACACGAAGACAAGGAGCATTCTGGATAGTCGTGGGGTCGTCATCGATTCCTTCAGGCCGAAACATATACAAGTAATGTACATGCTACCCCCTAATCCTAAGTATATTTATAATGTTGAATTCATAGCCAAATTCCAAAGAAAGGAATGCATAGAGGCAGATCAAACATACCCTGATATAATTCGAGGTTGGTGGGGAGTGCCAACAAAGTTCAGGGCCGATACTCACGGGAAATATGCCACAACCTCACTAAATGAATACATGGTCTATGTAGCCATGATGCTTTGCAGACTCTTCGAAAAGAAAAGCCCCACTTATTTCCCTGTGGCATGGGTGCCTCTTCTTCATGAAGCAACTGAAGGTTTTAGTTTCAACTGGGACAAAATCCTATCAGACAATTTATTTAAGGAGATAACAGAGTACTGAACTGCAAAATCCAAGGGCCAATCGGTGGCCTTCTATATGTCCGCCTACATCATCGACGCCATATGCTTCATGACCCCTTTCCCTTTGATCAATTGGAGTTGGAATCCAACCTCCAATAAACCCATTCATGAATATTATTCTAAGTTGTGGGAAGAAAATGCTAAGGATTCCTTCTACGAAATCTGCCACTTCGTGGTGATTTCGGTGCACCAGATGCTGTATGGCTGCGAGCCTCCCCGTATTTCTGAGTCAGTCATGGAAAGTCTCAAGGCCATCGCTGATTGGTTTATAGAATAAAATTTATCCTACATTAGGGTTTTCGGATGTTCAATCCCTCCCCACGCACTACCAAAATCCCTCCCTGATAGACTGGTATGCAGGGAGGTGGCTCATCCGATAGTAATAGGTGGCATCGGGAATGAACTAAAAATGGCCCAAAAGATATTCTGCCCTATTTTCTGTGTGCAGATTGGGAAATATTCGCTACTCAATCTAGGGCATTCCAAGGTTGAGGCAACCTCATTAGGAGAGATAAAGTTGCTAAATCTCGATCACAGGAAATATGATCCCCATAAAATTGTGGGTAATCACCAAGTCAACTGCAATCTTTAAGCATATGAACATGAACAGTCTCCTTATGACGACATGTTTAGAGGAGTTACAAGTTATGATGAAGTGCTGGCCAGGTTTCAATCTTTGTCACTTGACTTGCAAAACAATTTCCTGAAATTCCAGAACAAGGAAGCGTACCACTAGGTTTTGGATCAGGAGGGTAGGATAAAGAAAGTACAAAGAGAATTCTAGAAGAGATCGAAGAGTCTCCACAGAAAACAGAATGACAAAAGGCAAGGGACTCAATAATGGAAAAAGGGTCTCAGACACCCCAGTCTCTGATAAACCATATTTCCCTTCGTCATCTACAATTCATGGTAATACTCCCAAAGCAACAGAGGAGGTAATATCTACAGAACTAGGTGCTCCCATTGCCTCTTTGACTCCATTACAATCCACTTTCGGTTTCCCCCAGCTGGGAACCCTATACATTAGTGACCTTGAGCCCATCTCCAGAGAAGAGATTCCTCCATTTGATTATTTTTTCAGTAAGAAGAGAAAGGCAGTGTTGAAGCAGGAAATGCATCAAAGGGAAAATGCAATGGTAAAGAGGTACAAAATCATAATAGACGGGCATAATTTAGAGGAAGAAGATTTCGCTACCAAAGTAGCTGGTTCTATGGGAGCATTAGCCACAACTAACCAGTTCACCGTTGAAAGTATGAAAGCATGTCTGAGACAGAGAAACCTTATGATTGCTAAACTACAAGGCCAATTAAAGGAGAATGAAAAAATGATTGAAGAAGGTATAAATAAAGGTCTGGACCAAGCTAGAGCCAGGGATAAACAAGAGATTCAATCCCTGAAAACAAGCATCAGCGAGATGGAAGAGTGAGTGCAGACAAGCCAAACGCAAGAAGAAATAATAAGTCAATTACAAACAAAATTAAAGTCAATTGAAGATCTAGTCATAGATCTGAAAGTTTTCCAGGCCTAGTCACTGGAAGTGCATGCAGAGCTAGAAGTTGAACAACAAAATTTGATTTCCAAGATAGAGATCCTCCAGAATTACTTCCATGAAGCAAGCAATTCCTTTGATAACATTATCATGAAAAAAAAGAAGCTAAAGCAACAAGGGTCGCTCTCCAAAGGGAAATCATATGTTCAACGAACGAAGAGACATCCAAAACTACAAAATTATCAGCCACAAAGCAAATCAGAGGTGACATTATGCTCAAAGTATGGGAAGCCAACATAATGGAAAGCAAAAGAATAGTTAAAGAAATCAAAGACGACTGCGAAGAGGTTTTCGATCTCTTAGACAAAGGGTCATTAAACATTGGGAAGGACAATTGCGCAGGGCTTCTAGGGTAGATAAATGTTGCGAGACACCAATTAAAGTTTAAAGAAGATCTAAGTGAGATCCAGATGGAGATTTCACAGCTAAAAGAAATGGGTGTCACCTTAATCAATAGGCTGTTGATTCAACCCAACTTAAAATTGCAATCTATAAAGTTTGCAGATAAAAGAGTTGAAGACTATTTCCCAAAGATACAGAGAAAGGTATATCTATTCGAAGCAAAGGAGTTCCCAGAGCCTCCCAAAATGTTTGCACCTTTCCTCAACAAATGCATCGAATGTGTCAGAGAAAAAGAAGGAGAGTCTTCAACATAGCAATAAAGTACCAGTTTGAAAAGTGTAGCTATGAAAATAAAAGAAAGATAAATAAAATTTTGTAAAACAGTTTTCAGCTTATTTACGATAAATAGCTAGTTCCTAGAAATTAGAGATTCCCCAACCGCCAAGGATTGGAAATTTTGTATAAATGTAAATTTTTAGGACTAAGAAATGGATTTTTGGTGGCCATTGTATGGGAGAAAATTTCTGTAGTGATTAACAAGAATGCAAAGCGGAGATTCCAGATCTTGTCAATACTGAGCTATGTGTTCCCTTTGTTTTTTCTCATAGTATTTTTTATTATGTGTATCTTTGATGAAATTTTAACAATAATTTAGCATAATATTTACTAATGGTTCCAAGTCATTGGGTTATCTAATTATTTACAGTTTTTCCTCTGTACTTGCTGTCAACAATTTCAAGACCTGCAGATTATTTAGGATGCAATGGTTTGTGTTTCATTAGAATCCTCTTGTCTTTCATCTTTCCTCGTTGCAAAGTGAGATTCTTCCATGATTGATGCCTCATTTTTGTTAAACGATTTTGTGTTTTTCACTCGTCATTATCATGTCTTTAAAATCTAACTCAGGAACAGGAAACAACCTCTGATCTGTTGAATATTAATCTATGTTTTAAATTTTTCTCTTATAATCAAAATCGGAAAGCAACACATTTTATTGAACAAAGTTTTAGACCTTCTTCCAACCATTATCCCTCATGACTGTGCCCGCCTTAAGACAACCTAATGTAGAACCCAGTCTTTCATATCAGACTAGCACTGCCCTAAATTTATTTAACACTATCTTGTAAACATCTAACATCCGTGTCAAATTAGAACGTTCATGGGAAGCCATTGGACAGGACATAAGCATCTAAGAAAATTGGGAAGCTCAACGGAGACAGTTAAGGAACCAACCATAGTGGTTATCCTTCAAAGCCGACTTTGTCTACCTTAACTTTCTTTACTCGTATCAGATGCTTTGACGATATACTTTAGAGCCTTAAAGTATAAACTCAAGAACAACAAATACTAAGGATATAAATTTACTAATTTCAAAATGGAAACATGAATATGTACAAATGATTATGAACAATCTATCTACAACTTGCAGGGTTTACTGGAAATCTTGCGAAATGGATATTCTTAAAAATGTTGATAAAGAGATAAAGGAAGCACATACATTTTCGTTTTCTTTTCAATATTTAAAGATCTAACACTAATACATACTAAACAAATATAATTCAAAAAAGAACAAATAAACAATCAAAGCTAATGCATGCTACCCTTATTTCATTAATAAATAATTTAACTAAATAACAAGTAAACTAACCTGATACTAATCGATTAAACTGAATTCATCTCCGTGTGTAATTTGAGCTCCTAATTGTCTTGCATGTGAGGGAAACCTATGACAAGACAATGCTAATACTTCCAGAACAAACTCAAAGATGCATTGGAGTGAGAATATAACAACATAATGATAAATGTACAGATCTGGTTATCTTATGATTATCAATAGTTATAAAGAGAGGAAACTCAATTCAAAGTATTAATATTATCTATCATTTAATATCCAGAATAAATCAATAATTATCAAATGGTATATTGATCACATATACAACATGGAATAACAAATCATAGACAACATATAAATACTAAACAATATGAAACACCATATGATAACCAGACTAAATCTGCATCAAACATAATAATATTTCATAAGATGGAGGCAATAAAAAAACACAATGGGGTAAGCGTTACAAAGGTCTAAAGCCAAATGGTGAGTAGCTTCTCCATATCAGTTTTCAAAATCATATGTCCATAATGTATCCTAGCCAAAGATATCTTCACCACTAACAATGATCACTATTTAAACTAGTTTTGGATTGACCAACTCTTATCATGCAAGATAGAGTGCAATCCCCCAAAAATAGATTTTATTTGCAAAAATAGTACAACATGAAACTATTCCTGTAGGAGTTGGTTTGTCAAAATTTATTACATAATAACAATTTTTTATGACAATAAAAGAAAGAAATTACAGAACTATATGGTGCATGATCCAAGATAGTTTCTCCATGTAAATAGCACCACAATCATCATTTTCTTGTAGATAACAAAACAAAATTGATATTCAGAAAATAATGCTAACTAATATTCAGAAATAGACTGGCTACATAATCAGATATTCTGTAGCTAGTCTTATATTAACCAAGAAAATCAAAACTAAATCTTCCTATTTTGACTTTCATAAGAAAATGAAATGAAATAAAATCAAACAAAATCAATTTTACCATTCTAGAAAGTAGACAGTGAAGGATTAGACAGTTCCAAATTAATGATGGCATTAAAGTTGGTTGCATTTTTGACGATTATATTACCAGATCTTTTGGGTCTTTTATTTTCCCTTTCTGTGCATGCTTTCAACTCTTGGTTTTCTCGTTCAAGTAGAGAACTCCGAGTAGCCAGATGTTTTACTTGCGCCTGTAGCAATGGTATGTCCCTATAATAGCGTTCTACCCAATCCAAACAACTGTCACAATGTACCCGTGCTATAGCAGGTCGAGGTGGAATGTATTTAACAACGAGTATTTCATGCTTCCTTGTGGCTTGTTTCAAGTCATGGCTAATGCCAGCAAAGCCCTCTTGGCCTTTTAGAAATGAGGGTAAACTAGAGACAAAGTCATAGTGCCCAGCTTGACCAACAGTTTCATTCTTGAGACATTGGTTGTCCGGATCTTCCTGAGCAAGGAAATCATTGATCTCTTCATCTGAACAATGATCATTAACCTCGATCGTAGAGATCGAGTTTCGATTCCTTAAACTTCTAGATATCAATCGACCATATCTCTTATTTCTTAAAATTTAGATCTGAGCCTTGCTGTTTCTTATTCTTACAAATTTTCTTTACAATAGGTTCGTCACTATGGCCCTGATTCAGTTTGTTGGCAAGAACAGGGGAGTTTTGAGATTAATTGCCGGATAATCCACAGTTGGTGTCATTTTTGTCATCGACGTTTCGAATCCGAATTGGGATTCATCATCAGGGGAGACCTTTCCTTTTAATTCGTCCACTACCTGTTCCAACGATTTTCTGGGCAAAAAAGTGCATCATGATGTTTTAACCATGGGGGTTTGCAAAGAAACAAACATAGATTCATTAACTTCACAGTCGATATGTGAATTGAAACTTGGACTCTCGGTCACGAGATTATCAGAAATGGGGTTCACGTTTA
The DNA here is from genome assembly GCA_009831015.1 of Picea engelmannii. NCBI lineage: Eukaryota > Viridiplantae > Streptophyta > Pinopsida > Pinales > Pinaceae > Picea > Picea engelmannii. The sequence goes on along the minus strand of ML816253.1, from coordinate 35,641 downwards.
CAAGTGAATTCACTATATTGTTGGGTTGGGAAAAACTGTTTTGATTCAGGAAACTCTCCCAAGTGTCCCCAATTTTTGATAGGTGCGATAGCAACAAGATTTTTATAAGCTCGTGATGAAAGATGCCCGACAGAGAGTTCATGCTCTATCTCTTATAGCGTTTTGACATTTTATATAGGCTCATTAATAAGTAGAACGACATGTTCAGTTTAAACCCTATGAACAACATCAACAATCGGATGTGGTATAAAAATACCAAACCATACATGCCCTCGGATGTTATAAACTATTTCAAAATTAAAATAAGGCCGTGCCATTGAGTTTTCAGGAGGTTAATAGGAATACCTTTAGGGCAGCAGGTAGACTTGCGAGAGACCATGAACGGACTCCATGGAACATCTTCCAATTTAGCATTCTTGAACCACTTTTCGCCTTCCTGTGGGAGTCCTGTCGCCTGGACTATAAAGTCCTCTGTGACCTCCAATTGCACATCCCCGACCTTGGCTGTAAACCCATCGAATTTTTGGGCAAAGGCCTATGCGACCGCATGGTTGTAACCTTTGAATTTCTGGATGAAGACATCCCAATCCTGAGCCTGCAAATCATCTATGGCATTGTCGTGGGAAAGAAGAGCATGAGAGCCATTAGGTTCAATCCGAATGACAAGGGCCATGGTCACGGTGAAATAGACACAATAGATATTGTGAGAGGGAGGCTTCAACTTCCAAGAAACGAGTAGCAAAGAGAGGTATGTGAAAACTAAAATGGCCCGATACCTATGAATCTTGGAGACTGTCATGCTTGATAAATTAAGTCCAGAGAGATAGAAAACCAGGGGGCACGTAAAACTATGAGCCATTACCCATAATGAAGAATAAACCCTCAACCACAATCAAATGCCAATTCAAATAGTGAATGGGTTCATTAATTTAACAGGACAACAGGATGAGGTGTATTCTTAGGTACATCAGACCTGTACCAAAGGACATGACAATGACATGACCGATATAACAAAGAGCATGTATCAATTTCTAACCCAAGGTTGTAGCGCGAAAATGATCAAACCATATAATCAACCATGTATAATACCATCATACATAAAAGTGTGACAATCAATTAATCAACGCGCTCATAAAACTTCCATTTAGTAACATATAGGTGCCTTCAAAGTGTAATCTATTAGGTAGAAAATACAAACTACAGAATCATTACTCAAGCCAAGTTTTTTTTTTGTTTAAATTTCATGCTTGCAGTCATGAATTTTAAACAAAACAAACAAAAATTTAAACGAAAAACTCATAAGATAAGTTTAGCCCAAACATTGCCTCGAAGCCTAAAAACATAAACGTTTATAACCACAAGGAGGAGGCAGCTACATAAATATTTTAACTCTTTGTAATGATTTTTAAATGTGATAAAAATCGACAGAATTGGTGGCTACCAACAAATGATAAATCACTTCAAATCAATTTGATATATTTCAGCACTTAATCACCATGAAATGTCTTCAATAAGCAGGTTTCAATTCCACAATTTTCCACAAAAGACACTTAACAATGAACCATAGAATTTCTTGAAGCATACACCAGACTTATGTGATGTTATATAAGACAAAAACCAACACTTAATACTTCTCAAATTTAGCCAACAAGTTCAGATTTCTTTTACCAGAAAACTTGAGATAAAGTTGCAATTTAAGCCCGATATTTAAGAGGTGGCTTTAAGAGAATTTTTAGGTGCTTTCTAACACTTAACCAGATCTGAGACATGATTTGAAGCAGTGATTTAGCAGAGATATTAGATCTTAAATGTCAAGATAATACTCCCAAGACAAGCCCAAGACATTCAGAAGAAAACCCCCCAAGTAATCAACAATTTTTTCAAAGAGTGAGGTATGATTTTTTAAAAGGTTTTGGAGCACTTTAATAGTTATAACCAGATCTGAAAAGTAAATTTGCAGCAGAGAAATCAGCTTCAAAATTACTTGGAAACCCACTAGGAAGGTTTTAGAAACTATCTAGAACACCCTAGGAATACTACCCAAATGTTAGAAATAAGAACTAGCTAAAACTAGGCCCTAAAAGTTAATCAAATGCAAGTTGTCGTAACTGTTAATTTTCTGCATAAAAAACCCTCATGGTGGTAGATTTTAACCATGTCCCTACATAAATTTAATCATCCAAAATGAAAACTAACTATCTAGAATTTTAGATCTAAGCATGGCCTACAAAACCCATATGCTATTTTCCTAAAACTAGTTAGAAAAATGCTAAAACTAGAAACCTAGGGTTAGAAAAATAAAAGAGGAAAAAATGAGAATGAGGATTTAGAAAACGGGGAGGCTAGAGGCCCCCAAAAAATCATCCCAAGGGCAAGGTGGCACATCCTAAGGGTGTGAAAGTGACCACAGAATCAGAAATCCAATTCGATGTTTTTTCATGTCTCCCAATGCAAGTGTTTTACTCTCTCCAATGTAGATCAATACCTTATTCTCTTGGGCAATGGAGTCAAAAAGGCTTGGAGAAGAAATAGAATATGTTGAAGTGAATCTCCCTTGAAGGTTGTAGCTTGTCACTATCCTGCAAGAGGGTTAGAAGCAAAATCGTCTAGCTCACAAGAGATCTTCAAAAGAGTGGATATAACCTGCAAAAGGGTTGTTAGTTTTACCTAGTCCCTAGTACAAGAAAATATCCAAGAAACAACTCTCAAGAGCTGTAGTTTAATAGCTAGCTCTTGAAAATATTTCCTTTAGATCCAAAATCATTCAATGAACACTTAGAAGTAATATAAAGTAGATCTCACCAAAAATTTACTTGAAGTAGATAACAAGAGCATTCAAAATTCATTAAGCAAGATCCATCACAAAACCCTCCAAGCAAAACACATCACATCAAGACACCAAGAGAAGAGCCATAGCGAACCATTGGAAAAATAGCATAATAGTACTGAGGAGCATCACCAAAAAAAGTCTCCTTAAATGAAATCTCAAGTGATGGATTTATAGTCCTCCACTCACTTGGGTTTGTCCACAAATCAACCAGTTCTAGGGTTATCCCCTCAAATATTCAAGTTTTGTCCACATATAAATCTCTTCTAGAGATTTCCTAAACAAAATAGTAATAAAATCCCTTAATAAATATTTAATCCACCTAGGGATTATCCACAATAAATATTCAAATTTAAATAAAAATCCCACAATAATTAATTTATCAATTTATCCCCTTTCAAAAATGATTTTGACTTCTTTGACCATGCGATTTGGGTAAAGAGAGGATTTTATAATAAATTTAAAATAATGTGGAAAATAAATTTCCAGAAGGCATCTTTGACCAAGCAAAAGGCCCAACGATTTCTCTTTGAAGCATGCAATCATCCTCTAACCAAGGAAGAATTCCATCGATCCATTAAAATCCTCCATGAAGCTAGGGATTGTCCTCCCCAAGTCCCACGATCTAGGCAAATATTCATTTGGTGATGCGCAGTGAGCCTCCCAAGGCCATTGAATAGTCAAATAATTAATTTTCTTCCTCAATTAAGTGCATATAACCTCATTCTAGTGGAAAAATAAGTGCCAAAGCCATATCGAACTTGATGATGTAAACAATAATCCAGCTGGAGATGACAAGTAGTATTGAATTCCTTCCAAAAGACTTGAAAGTGGCTTGTATATCATAAAAATGCTTGAATATATCATCACCCAATTTTCAAAGGCCCAAAGTCATCCAATGATCCACAAAAACTGGCCAAATAGGGGTGACATCACCCTAGAGAATGCAATGACTTGCCTCAAAATTAATCTGACTGAGATGGGAACTGGGTCGAGTCACTCAAAAATGGTGATGATGTGGCCTGTGAAATATCTCGGGCATCAGTCAAATGCAAATGTGTCAACCAATTGAGGGTTAGCTAACCCTAGTGATGCCCGACAACATCTAGAACAATAATAACACCTTTAAAAAAATCCTGGAACGTCTGAATGACATGACACTTGGTGAGAAACTCCAAGACAAATTAAAACATGTATGTTTGCAAGGAAACAAGTCATGTCAGCATGATAAGATAATCAACATAATATAAAAGTCATCTAAAACAGACCATTAAGCCCCATATTCATATTTCGTCACAAGCTCAAGAAGGTTATACAACTTATTAAGTCAAGGTATGAAATGCTATCAGAGACCTAGAGAGACCAGACTAACACCTCAATATTAAAAATATTTCCCAAAGATTGTCTCTTCATTGCCATGTAATGATTATGAGATGGTCATGGGGTTAGAGTTCAAGGTTAGGCAACTGACATACAAGGACCATAGTATCTCATTCATGGGTGCCTTTGATGAGGGTAGACCGCACACTTAGTTCCTGCTATTTGCGAGGTGATACCTTCCAAGCCCTTTATTTTCCTTTTGCCACGTCCAACCATAGGAGATAGCTCAAATAATATGTAGCGCTCTGGCGATATTCCTATGATTGACAGCCTTTTATTTTTCTTTTTTTCTTTTATTTCTTTGGATGAATTCATTTTATTTTTCTTTTATCCTCTCATGTTGAAAAACACCTACTTAAATGCTTCAAACACCCCAAAGACTATGTAACACCATGGCGATGTATCCACAAGTGCTATGGAACTGGGCAAGCCTTTGAGCAGGTAACCAAGGTAGGAATTTTCTAGTCTCCCTCTTAGCCTAAAATCTCCTCCTTCCCATATAATGAGGAATGATCCCTTCTTGGGTCAATTTATATAACCTAAAGAGATGGATATGACAAGGATTGGCGAGATGGAAAGTGGTAAGTATGATCGGGAACAGTACGATGAGAAATTCAAAACAAACCTCAATGGTGCTCTATTTTCCCCAAGAGTAACCTAATCCCCTAAGAACCTAAGATAACAAGTCAAATTGTGACAGATGAAGAAATATAACCAATAAGCTAATGACTAGTAGTTAGAAGGGACTCTGTGGGACAAGCTTAAATGCCTTAGATATTAAATTGATACTCACCATGATGACAAACTTACCAACTTGCAACATGCTTCTCAAGGATGTATGACATGCCCGTCCAAATGCCATGGGTGTCATATGTTGTTCATGCTGTTGAGTGATGCTTACACTATGAGGGAGGATCAATGTTGAAATATTATAACTGCAAAGAATATTCTAATTATAATTGATTTATTTTCTTATAGATCGAATCCCCTTTTGTGGATTGATCATGTTAGGCTTTGTATAAGACCAAATTCCCTTTTGTGGATTGGTCAAACCATACTTATATGGTGTTGTTTGTAAAGTCGGCCCCTAGGGATAATTAAAATGGTTTTAACCACTAGTTGAAGAAGTTGGCCCAACTTGGTGAAAGGACACAACCCTAGCACCTCCCAAATAGTATAAATAATTGAGGATTGCACCTCACTTACTTAGTCACTCAACAAGTGTGCATATTTTGGAAGTAGATGCAGTTACAAGGATGAGAGAGAGGCGCATGTTCAGTGTGGGATTATCTTTAGTGTTTTGGTCTTTATCTTGGCATTGTATTGTCAATCTATATTAAGGAAGTTTTTGCTGGGTTTTCTCCCCATGAGGGTTTCCCAGGATAAAATGTCGTGTACCTTGTGATTATTTTTCTCTCAATGATCCTATTTGTGATATTATCTTTGAAAATCATTAAAACTTAACATGGTTTCAAAGCTAAACTGAAGAGAGCACCTTTCACTGGGTAACCAAAAACATCACTGTTGTCGTACAAGAAAATTAGGGATTTTTATTGGAAGGGAATTTATACCTAAAAACCATCTAGGGAAGTGTGCCCTAGCCTAGCGAATTCATTGGCAGCTTGAGCACACCTTTTCAGTGGCTAGAGCTTTCGGAAAGTCAAACCCTAGTTTTGACTGGTACCAAAAAACCAGAAAACCAGGAAACCATAACCAATACCAGAAGTACTGGTCCAGATTTGCGCAGGTCAAGTTTCAAGGGGTAAAACTTAAAATTTTTGAAATCAGACAACTCCAGCCTACTTGCTTCAACCCAACACACCTCCTGGTAAGATCAGATTCACTTTCTGAACATTTTCATTTTTGGTCATTTTTCTAAGCTTGAGGTCAAGATGTCTACAATCACTAAGCTTGTTGACGAGTTAGAAGGTGTGGAAAACTTCCATGCCTGGAAGTACATAATTGGACTCATTCTTGAAGAGAATGACCTTGCAAAATTCATAAAAGAAAATGTACCAAAACCCGAAGAAGAAACAACCAAAGAAAATTACAAGAAGGATATGATTAGGGCCAAAAGAATAATTGCAGATTCCATTAAAGATCACTTGATTCCTCAAATGTCTTCTAAGAATACTCCAAAGGAGATGTTTGATGCCCTAACCAGAATGTATGAAGGAAATAACATCAACCGAAAGATGAACTTGAGAACCCAACTCAAGAGTACAAAGATGCAGAAAGGAGAAACAATTCATGACTATTTCTCTAGGATTTCTCAATTCAAGAAACAATTAGAAGAAATTAGAGACAACCTAGAGGAAGATGATCTCATAATGACAACTCTTAATTGTCTTACAAGACCGTGGGATGCCTTCATCCAAACTATATGTGCAAGAAAAGAAAAACTTCATTTTGATAGCTTGTGGGAAGAATGTGTTCAAGAAGAAGCAAGAGTAGCCAACTGAGAAGCAATGCTATTAAGGGATGAATACCAAGCCCTAGATGCTCATGCTAAAGGAGGGAAGAACATGTCTCATTTCCAAAAGGAGACCCATCTTCATAAGGAATCTCATTCCCCAAAGAGATTTATACACTTCCATAAAGAATCTCACCCTCCAAGGAGATTCCAGAAATATCGGAAGGGATAAAGAAGAGAAAAAGATTTCTCCTCTTATCAATGTTATCATTGTGATAAGATGGGACACATTGCTAAGAATTGTCCTGCAAGAAGGGAAGAATACAAGATGAGAAATAACAAAAGACATCATGCCCATGCAGTTGAAGATGATGAGCCACCCACAAAGATGATTAAAGAAAAGATTGAAAACTATGTTTTATTCTCTTCCCTCTCACGATCTGTGACACCTGGAGAGGATACATGGCTCATAGATAGTGGTGCTTCTAAGAACATGACAGGTCAAAGAGACATTCTCTCTAGCCTTACAGAAAAGGACTTTCCCTATAAAGTCTCACTTGGAGATGAATATCGGTACCCTATCAAAGGAATGGGAGAATCTACTTACAAACTAGATTCATGGACTCTGATGAAAATAAAGGATGTACTGTATGTACTGGGTTTGACAAAGAACTTACTTTCTATCTCAGCTTTAGATAAGAAAGGGTTCAGGGTTGCATTCATAGGTGGTGAATTTCTTATGTGGCCTAAAGGAAAAACCATAGAAGATGCAATTGTTATTGGAACAGAAGAAGGTGGCTTGTATAAGTTAAAAGGTCACTCAGATGCAACATTGACTCAGTCCATTGAGATTCCATGTGAACTTTGGCATAGAATACTAGCTCACATCAACTACAAAGCCTTACCACATGTAAGCAAGGTAGTTATGGGTTTACCAAAATTCAGGGTTGACCATGAAGGTGTATGCAAGGGATGTGCACAAGGAAAGAACATAAAGAATCCTTTCCCAAAGAGCGACAGTAAAGCAGAAGGAATCTTGGAGCTCATCCACTTAGATGTATGTGGTCCAATTCCATCAACCTCTCTATGTGGGTATGTATACTATGTGTCATTTCATTGATGATTACTCTCGCAAGACTTGGGTTTATTTCTTGAAATCAAAAGATGAAGTACTTGAAAAGTTCAAAGAATTCAAAGCCTTGGTAGAAAATCTCTCCGAAAGAAAAATCAAGATACTCAGGTCAAATAATGGAGGAGAATACACCTCAGAAGAATTTGGAAGCTTTTGCAAGGATGTTGGGATTAAGAGGGAGCTCACCACTCCCTATATTCCTCAACCGAATGGTGTAGCAGAAAGAAAGAATAGAACAATAATGGAAGCACTGAAGACCATGATCCACGATCAAGATCTTCCAATGCACTTATGGGATGAAGCAACAAGAACAACAATCTATGTCCAAAATAGATTATCCCATAGTGCACTTGGATTCAAAACCCCCGAAGAAATGTTCTCCAGAAAGAAGCCAAAAGTAAGCCATCTCAAAATATTTGGCTGTCCAGTGATTGTACACATTCCGAAAGAAAGGAGAACTAAGCTGAATCCTTCAGGAAAGAAGGGAATATTTGTTGGATACTATGAGGTCTCTAAGGAATTCAGAATTTACATACTAGGTTACCATCATATTGAGATCAACATAGATGTAACCTTTGATGAAGAAGCAACACTCAAAAGATCATAGAAATGCCAGCTTGAAGAAGTATATGAAGAAGAACCTGTAGCTCCCAGAGTTGTAGAACCTATGAAGGAAGTTACAGTTACCCATGATGATGAGATTCTAGAAGATCATGATATGATAGAATCTAAAGAACCTCCCCAGATGACGATCTCTCACAAGAGAAAGCCAGCTTGGGCAAGGGAACTTATTCAATATGGAGAGAAGTATGGTGCCCCAGAAGGAACCATGAGACAAAGTAAGTAGCCTAAGCCATTCCCCAATTATATGGCCTTGATGTGTGATATCATAGAAAGGAACCTACTTTCTTTGAAGAATCCATTCAGAAGAAAGAATGGGTGGATGCCATGACAAAAGAATACCGGTCCATTATAAAGAATGATGTATGGGAAATAGTTCCCAGAACAAAGAACAAAGATGTGGTATCTTCCAAATGGATATACAAGATAAAAAATTCTGAAGACATAAGTATTGAAAAACATAAAGCAAGATTTGTAGCTCGTGGATTTTCTCAAAAGGAAGGCATTGATTATGAAGAGACCTTTGGTTCTGTAGCCAGATACACTTCTATCATAACCATCATAGCTCTTGCAACCAAGATGAAGTGGAAGTTACACAAGATGGATGTGAAAACAACCTTCTTACATGGTGTTATTGAAGAAGAAGTGTATATAGAACAACCACAAAGGTTTGAAGTTGAAGATATAAAGACTCATGTCTGCAAATTGAAGAAATCTTTGTATGGGTTAAAGCAAGCTCCTAGAGCTTGGTATGGTAGAATTGATATTTTCCCGACGAGCTTTGGATTTACCAAGAGTAAAGATTATTCTAACCTTTACTTAAAGGTTATGAATGATGAGTCAATTATATGGCTGCTGTATGTAGATGACTTATTCTTAACTGGAGAAGAAAAGATCATCACATATTGTAAGAAGAATATCGTTGCAGAGTTTGAGATGAGATACCTAGGCCAAATGCATTATTGCTTAGGTCTTGAAGTTTGGTAGAGCCCAAAAAAGATCTTCCTTAACCAAGGGAAGTATGCAGTTGAAATACTAAAGAGGTTTGACATGTTGGAATGTAAATCCATGAAAACACCCATGGAAACAAAGTTGAAGCTCCTGGTAGATACTTCGTCAGAATTGGTTGATGCTATTCTGTATAGACAAATTATTGGTTCATTGATGTATCTAACGAATACCAGGCTAGATATATGTTTTGCTATGAACACCTTGAGTCAGTATCTATTAGAGCCCAGACGTGTTCACATTGTAGCTGCAAAAAATGTGATGAAATACCTTAAGGGTACATTGAAATATGGTCTCTGTTATACTGGAGATCATGACTTCAGATTGTATGGATATACTGATTCATATTGGGATGGAAGTGTTTCTGATAGAAAGAGAACTTCATGATGTTGTTTCAGTTTGGGGTCAACCATTAACTCATGGCAGAGCAGGAAGCAATCCAGTATTACTCTTAGCACAACAGAAGGAAATACATTGCAACATGTTTTGCAAGTTGTGAAGCCATATGGCTTCAGAAGTTGTTGACAGGTCTATTCGATCTGGAGATGGAAGCCATCGTGATTCTATGTGATAACCAGAGTTGCATAAAGATGACGAAGAACCCAGTGTTCCATGATAAGTCGAAGCACATACAAATCCGGTATCACTACATTCATGATATGGTGCAAAGAGGAGCTGTAAAGCTCCAATATGTTGACACATATGAGTAGGTTGCATATGTGTTGACCAAGCCTCTCTCTTGTGTAAAGTTTGAATACTTTCGAGACAAGCTTGGTATAGTCCGAAAGGACCTCCCTCGAAAGGGGGAGTGATGTTGAGGATACTATGGTGTCCTGACCAACAAATGATAGCTCAGTTAGGATTTTATATCCTAGGGGATTGATCATCCCTGGACAGATCCTAAAGGTCCGGTAAGGACGGTCTGTCAGAGTACCTATGCATGTATATGCCAGTTGTGGTCAGTAGTGGTGGCTCTGTTAGGATTTTATATCCTAGGTATCTTTTGATTCCTGAGCAGATCCTGAAGGTATGGTAAGGACAATATGTTAGAGTACCATGTGGTAGCTCTGTTAGGGTTTTATATCCTAGGGAATCTTTTGATTCCTGGGAAGATATTGAAGATCTGGTAAGGACAGTCTATCAGAGTACCACAAAATATTGTTTTTGCACCTGCTTCATTCTGTTTCCATATGATGATGATGTTGTTATTTCAACCTCATGCTGATGATGTTTCTATTCCAACCTCGTGCTGTTGATGATGTTGTATAGGCCTCGTGCTATTGATGATGTTGTATTAGCCTCATGTTGTTGTTGATGTTGTATCAACCTCGTGTTGTTGTTGATGATGTATCAACCTCGTGCTGTTGAGGATGTTGTATCAACCTCGTGCTGTTGTTGTTGATGTATTAGCCTCGTACTGATTGATGATGTTGTATTAGTGTTATACTGATTGATGTTGATGTAGATGATGATGACGATGATTCTAGTCCAACTCCATGCTGTGAACGATGATGTTATTGATGATGAGAAAAACTTCTGATGATTTATAGATGTGCCAGTGAATGTTCCAGATAATGATGATATTGCTGCCCTCTCCTTCTCTTGATGATGTTGTCATTAGAATACCCTTCTTTTTAAGGGGGAGTTGACATATTGTAACTATGAAGAATATTCTAATTATAATTGAGTTATTTTCTTATAGATCAAATCCCCTTTTGTGGATTGATCATGTCGGGCTTTGTATACGACCAAATCCCCTTCTATGGATTGGTCAAACCATAGTTATATGGTGTTGTTTGTAAAGTCTCCCCCTAGGGATAATTAAAGTGGGTTTAACCACTAGTTGAAGAAGTCGGCCCAACTTGGTGAAAATACACAACCCTAGCGCCTCCCAACTAGTATAAATAAGTGAGGATGGCGCCTCACTTACTTAGTCACTCAATCACTCAACAAGTGCACATCTTTTGGAGGTAGCTATAGGTGCAAGAAGGAGGAGAGAGAGGCACATGCTCAGTGTGGGATTATCTTTAGTGTTTTGGTCTTTATCTTGGAATTGTATTGGGAATCTATATTAAGGAAGTTTTTGCTAGGTTTTCTCCCCCATGAGGGTTTCCCAGGATAAGATGTTGTGTACCTTGTGATTGCTTTTCTCTCAGTGATCCTATTTGTGCTATTATCTTTGAAAATAATTAAAACTTAACAATCAAGAGTTAAAATTAACACGTACATGCACATATTCCATCTTTCCATGTCTTCAACCTGGGCACCTCTAGATGTTCTTTATGAAATAGTTATCCACCAGTGGGGGTTAACATGCTCCACATGATCCTCTCTCTCCTCCTCAATCTTCTCCTCATCACGCTGCTCGACCTGTCTCACTACTGGCTGAGTAGGTGTTTGAGGGTCTATCTGAGCCTCCTGCTTGGGAGCATACTTCTCCTCATCCTCTACTACTATCTGTTCATGGTCCAAGGACTTCCTAATAGCCCTACCCTCCTCAAACCTGACATCACGCCTGATCACTGTCATCCTAAGTGTCGGCACATACACCCTATATGCCTTGGCTGTCTCGCTGTAGCCTACAAATATGCCCTTCACTATCGCGGGCTCCAACTTCTTCTTGATATTTGAAGATACATGACAGTAGACCAAACTGCCAAAGATACTGAAATGAGAAACATCAAGATTCTTGCCTGTGAAGGCCTCCTTCAGTGTAGCCCTTCCTAGCACCTTGTGCGGACTCCTGTTCTGTAAGAAAACTGCAATGTTGCATGCCTCATCCCAGAGAGACATGTGAAACCCATGGTTATGAAACATGGCCTTAGAAACACCCACTATGTTGCGGTTCTTGCACTCAAAGACCCCATTCTGCTGAGGATTATGAGGTGCCATGAGGTCTCTCTTGATTCCCTCCTTGGTACACAAGTCCCTGAAGGCGTTGGAGATGTACTCCCCTCCATTATTTGACCTCAAGGCCTTTATATTCTTGTTGGTATGATTCTCAACTATGGCCTTGAATTCTACAAATCTAGATGAGACTTCATCTTTCTTTTTCATAAAAAATATTGAAGTTTTACGAGAATGGTCATCAATAAAAATAACATAATACCTGAATCCATGAAGGGAGGGAGAAGAGAATGGTCGACAAACATTCAAGTGAATCAACTCCAATATGTCCTTGGCTCTGTAATCTTTGCTAGGATAGGAAGTCTTGGCATACTTTCCAAGGGTACAACCCTTGCACACTTCATGATGATCCACGCTGCATGGTGGCAGTCTTGTGGCAATCTCCCCCAAAATTTTCAACTCCCTATGGTGTAATTGACCCATGCACTTATGACACAACTCTTCAAGCTCACAACCTTGCTAGTTGTCCGTTTCGCTGTTCAAGGCTCCAACAACCCCTAACTATAACTTGTAGAGGGTTTTCTCTCGAACTCAAATCTACACTGCTATCCTGGAGTTGGGAGGCTTCAAGAGGACCTTTCTTCTGCGGAAAAACACCTTATAAACTAGGTCTTCAAGCACTCAAATAGACACCATATTTTTCTTTAGCCTTGGAACATAGAGAACATCTCTCAGATAGAGAGGTTTTCCAGAATCCCTCTCAAACTTGAAAACACCTACACCTTTGGCTCGATATTTGCCATCATCTCCCATCTCAATAATTAATTGCATGTCCTTTTCTGTTAGCTCGCTGAAATAATTTCTGTTCCGAGTCATATGGCATGAAGCCCCACTATTAATATACCAGGTGCTACTGGTCATAGATCTGGACATACACATAATAAGTGAGAAGTCCTCCTCAAAACGAGATGATAACTCCTCTATTTCCGTTGAAGCTGCAACTTGGCTCTTCTTGGAACCCTTGTTGCACTAAGGGAACTTAGTGGCATAGTGCCCAAACTGATGGCACTAAAAACACTTCACCTTGCTGAGGTCTTGTTTGGGTTTTCCTTGTTCTCTTGAGTTGGACTCAGCCCCTCCTGAGCCCTTCTTGCCCTTGGTTTTTCCCCCTTTACTAGCTAGGGATAATTTTCTTCATTAGCTTCTTGTTTTACATGAGACCCATATTTGCTCTGCTTTCTAATCTCCTCTTGCACGCAATCACTCCATAGATGTTCCCAATCCGGGAGCTTTTCTCTGCCACTGACTGTATCTATGAATTTTTCCCATGACTTGGGAAACCCCAATAGTGAAAAACTGACCATATCTTTGTTTGGGACTATTTCCCCCACCCCTGCAAGCTTGTCCTTGACTTGAGTAAATCTAGTGAGGTAGGAAACAACTGATTCAGACTTCACCATCTTGATATTTATCAGTTTGTCTCTAAGCACACGCTTCCTTGCTTCACTCGTACCCTGGTACAACCCTATGATGGCTGTCCACATCTCCGTTGCTATCTTTTTACTTGCAAGGTGAGGTATGATGTGGTCCTTGACTCCCTCAAGGATATTCCTTTTGGACTTAGCATCCTTCTTGCTGTGCTCAACCAATTGCTAAGGATCTGCTGGAGTGGCTTGAAGGGTTGTCCACAAATTTCCAAACTCTCTACTCCTCAAAGACAACTCCTATTCTTTCTCTCCAAGAGCAGAAATTTGAGGCCCATCAAGACGGTCCTTGAATCTCAGTCCCACATACACCATTCTATTGTTTAAATACTTGGGCCCTAGGTTGCCTTTCCAGAGACCCTAATGCACCAGCTGGGTCGAGCTCTTGGTGGCTAAAAAACCTGTTCCTGAAGGCTGAAGCAAAGAATGTTGGTCTTCAATTAGAGGCTAAGCTCTGATACCATGTTAAATCTCTTGAAAAATAAGAAGCCATTTACAAATTTTTAATTAAACAAGGAACATAACTGAAGTTTAAATTAAAAATTGAACATGCTGATTTTTCTTAACAGTAAAATGAATTGGAAAATTAACTCTAAAAGACACAAGCATTCACACAGAAAAATACTCAGATATTTTTTCTCAAATGACCCTAGAAAATCCCAATTGGGAAAACCAATCTTTTGCTTGGTGATTTCTTCTATTTCAGCAAAGGGTATCTTCAAAATATTTACATCTCCTGTCATAAAATTTTCTTGATGAAAAATCTCTGTTTTCAACAACCTCACAACCCTTACACTTCCTCCAACTCAATGCGACTTGGCTGTTGGGTGCGCTGTACGACCCATGTCGCGTGGCCTAGCTGTTGGGCGCGCTATACGACCTGTACGACCTTCTGGTACGACCCATATCGGGTTGACTTTGCTACTGGATGTTGAGGTGCGGCTGATTGAGTAGAAATGGAGGCCATACAACCTCTTCCTCTACTACTGAAGTCTCTCTGTTGTTGAAACCTTCTCTCACTGTTGTAGCTGCTTCCTCACCATGTCGACTTAGGCACAAATGAGCCCAAAACCCTATTTCTTCCTTGGCAATTCGATTTGGGCCCATCAGTCATCTCAATGGTTGAGATTATATTTGAATGGAGGGCTCAGATCGAATGTCTTATGACTATAGGAAAAATATAATTTTTCCTAAGTCGTCTAAGTCATGAAAAGGGTAAATTAAATTGGGCCCTTCTTTGTGGGTCCCCTGCCATATTTGGTGCACCTCCAAATCTAGCGAACCCTTTCCTCTCTAACTCGAATTCTAACATGATTGTTGTTAAGAAACACAAGATTTTCATGATTTTTAGTGTCTAATCAACTTTTTCCTATCAGTTTAATTATATTTAGGGTGCTTCAGTTCCTCTCATAGCTCCAACAATAGAATTTTGGCTGATGATTGTAGGACAATATTTTGCAACTTAGGAGTATAAGAATTTAGTTTTGCTAGCATGTGTTTGGTTGAGTCCAAGTCCTAGTAACTTCTGCATCAATTGTTGCAAGTATTCCAATTGGGATGAGATAAGATAAGATAAAATACGTTTATTAATGTTCAACAAATGATCATAAATAAGTCAATGGGACTCTTAAGTACATCAATGTTAATACAAAGTGGAGTGCAAGGGACACCCTATAAACGAAAAAATAGATCTAAGATAAAAATTTGGAGTGAAGATACAAGTAATGGTGAAGACCAAAGTCTTGGAACAATACCTTAAATTAGGGAACATAGGAAGGAGCCTTAGTGCTGCCTAGATCAATGGCTAGAAGGTGAGGAGTGAGAGCTACCTTCCTTCGGGTAAACAGTCTCTGTGTGTGTATCTCTCCTAAAACTTGAGGTCAAAGAGAAGAAAATCTTGATAAAACATTGGCTGAAAGGCCGAAGAGATGGTCTATGGTGTGTGTCAATGTCTAGAAGAGGCAAACCCATTGCCGAGATCTAAAGGAAGTTGACTATTTTATGGTATGGTGTGGGTCCTACTGAGATCAAAGTTGACATCTCCATGAGGGTGTTGTTGGTAGAGGTTCTTGTTATGCTACATTTTGCTAGTTTTATCTTCTTGTCGTTATTAGCTTTGCAATCCTATTTTCTTTTGATTCATTATGCACCATTTCATACCTTTCCCTTGAAACATGTTAATTCAATGTTGCAACAATCATGCTTCAATGACTCATAATAGGACAAAAACAAGGAAAAGGGCAAGAACAAATCAATATAAAGACCTCAATTGTGAGAGAATATCTATTCCAAGTAACCATGGCTGCTTAAAACAATTGAATGGACATAAAACAACATGTAAGGAGAAAACGAAGAGGGCAAGAACCAGTGAATATCAAGACATCAGTTAGGAGAGAATACCTATTTCAAGTGCATTGAATGCTTCAAAACAACATAAAGCAACATGTGATGAGGAACTATAGCGTTTTATTTTGATTTTATATGGCATTTTATTTTATATTGTCATAGGGCTATTTGCTTGGACCTTTTATTTATAATTGAATATGTCATCTTGCAAAGAAAAGGTTTTCTCGCAAAGTCTTTTGACAAAAAAAAAATAGATTTACATTACCGCAAAATGCGTAATGTATTACTTAAAAAATGATTTACATTACATTTTGTAAAGCATAATACCTTACTATCTGCTAGAAGGTCATATACCTAGAGCTGCTGACAACTACATCATCATCGTAAAAAGCTCAAAAAACTGCCAACAAAAGCTGACACTGATTTCATTATGTATATGTGTATGCTTTTTGATAAAATCCTTCCAAATTCTATCAATATCCAAAATGAAAGTATGTGCATTCTCTACAAATAAAAAGGTTGTGCAAACAACCAATGTGAGCTAAGGCCGTAAGACAATACCGCCTAGCCTATAAAAAAATTGCCACGTAGGGAAACAATAAACACAAGTGAATAGGCCAACTTCCAGAACGAACACGTAGATTGGAATGTACACAAATAACATTACATAATAATAATGATAGTTAATAACTCAAAGGTCTTAACCTTTCAAGCCTCATGAGAAATCAATGATATTTATATTATCAAAGAGGTACTTGTAAATCAATCGTTCAACCTTTAATAATATTTATTTATCTTATATGGATTTTATGACTTGTATTTAGTTTTAATATTTGATTTATTTTATAGTTCGTGAACCAATTAATTCATAACATTGGTATCATAACCAATTTGATCTGGCTTGTGGCCTCTCCTTTTGTTATTTTCACTCTGCCCAGTGCAAGAAGCCATCTTGGCTTGTGGCCAAAAGATTGTGATTCCTATACCACCCAAAAATAATTTAAAAAAGAGAAAAATAAAAGAAAATAATTTTCATGTTGAAGATTTGTTGTTGTAGTTCGACACAAGTTGCTAAAGTCTTGTTAAGAATATTTGTCAACGACAACCAAAATTTGCATCTAAGAGAGGTAATCAAATATGAGAGCAATTATCTTCTTTGACGTATATACAAGAGAAAATAAATAATGAGGAGACTATGCGAATCTCTTTCACTAGTGCCATATAAACATTAGCACTCCATCAAGATGACGTACCCAACAAATTACATAGTCCCATGGAAAGAATTTAAGACCTCATTAATTATAAGAGCCGATATTGTAAAGTAATTGTTCCTGGTGTTGGTCAACAATATTGTCATTTTTCAAAGGGGTAACTAATCATTGTTATGAATGATAAGGAGAAAAATTAAATGAAAATAGGAACAAGACAATCTAAGTAGTATTTGTAAATTGGTGCCTCTACTACTATGAAATAGGTTGTTTGATTGACATATAAATATATGTAGGTATCAGGGATCAGGTTGTTGTCGTGGTGACAGAAAGATCGGTATACACAAAATTTCAATAATAAAAAGTCGCATCTATGGCCGAATACACCACTATCCAATTTGGGGGGAGAATACTTTCCTTACCATTATAAGAATCATAGACCATGTAACATAGTGGATATATACACAAGATAATAAGAGTATTCATTCACCATGGAGCACACTTTTACCATAACATTGATATCTTTCATAGAGTTGCATGGCCTAACTACCTAATCTAATTACTTTATATTAATAGCTCTATTAATGACACCTATTAAAGACATGACACCTATTAAAGTTAATTCCTAATGACTAGTCACTTATACAACGTGAATTTATTACATTATCGAAGCCTTATACTCTAACATCCCATCTTAAGGCTATAATACCAATTATTAGAAACTTGATTGTTAATCAAACATTAAAAGTAAACTCGGCAAGCAACTCCTTTTCTCCATAGTTCTGAGACCAAGTAGCTCCATCAAGCTGTCTCATCACCCTTGTAAAGGTATTATTCTTCAGTTCCAACTTTGTTGAATTCTCGAGTTCCCGAATCTCATATTCCCGAACTCTTTACTTCTAGATCTTCTGAATTATTGGACAACAATCCATAATGAGCTACATCTACTTTGAATCCCTTTTGTCTTCAATGATTTAGCCTCTCAAAACATGAAAATATCCTTTGTTTCATTGTCATCAAACTCATAGTTAGTATTGATTGTTCTCCAATTGTAGATGTTAGAGCTATATTCTATTTTTATGTCTTCCTTGTTCTTTTGAAGATCGTTGGTTCGTACTTTACAATTCTAGGCTGTGTGACCTAGTTTTCTGCAATAGTAACACTTGAAATCTTTCTTTTCTTTTTTTCCCATTCTATTTCTTGAAAGTAACGCCCTTTTTTTATGTGGATCACTTTCCGAGTCTCCTTCATTTAGCCTCTTTTCTTTAGCAAAAAAGGATGATATCATATCATCTAAAAACTGTAAAGACATGTGACTTAGGGTAAAAATGACATTGGTGTAAGTTGAAGGAAAACTATTTAATACAAGGGATTTTGCATCCTCATCTTCTACCTTTGCACCAACTTTTTCCAATTGTCCTATAAGCAATTTCAAATTATTTATATAAATGGGCATAGTAGTTTCAACATGTATTTTGAACCTAAATAGTTTTAATTTCAACGAAATTTTTTCATTTACCGCTTTTTCTCCAAACAACTTGTTTAATTCATCCCATATATCCTTAGATAATTTTTCCAAATCAACATGATGTAATTCAAAATCCGAAAGAGAAAGACCGATAATAGACTTAGCTTTGTCATCTCTGCTTTGCCACTAAATCAATTTATTAGCTTGAGTAGGTTCTAGTCCAATCCCTTTAACTATTCCCTCAAATTGTTTATTCATTATTTGCATCTAAATTTTCTCATTCTATGTGTGAAAATTGTGATCAATGAATTTTTCTAAGGGGCTTTCCATTCTTGGAAGAATTGATTAAAGATTTACAACTAGAATATTTGAAGCAATTGACGAGCGCGATAATTACCCTTTTTTCTTGTCATTAAATCGCCTTATTATCCTTCTCGAATTAAGAACTTGATCATTT
Organism: Picea engelmannii; assembly: GCA_009831015.1. NCBI lineage: Eukaryota > Viridiplantae > Streptophyta > Pinopsida > Pinales > Pinaceae > Picea > Picea engelmannii. The sequence goes on along the minus strand of ML816253.1, from coordinate 16,450 downwards.
CTTACCTATTATTTACCATTCTTTACCTCAATTGCCTTTCTTGAATACCATGAATCTTTGGGTTGAAATTTTATATTAAATAAATGATTTTTATTAGAAAAGGAACGTGGATGCATGATTTATGTGTTAAGGTTGCTAACTTGTTTAACTACAAGATTCAAGAAGGAAGTTGTATATTTCATTATTTGTCTGGAGCTGAAGAATTTTTCACCAACACTGGGATCGGGTGCTGCATTTTTCAAGTGCTGCATATTTTCTCATCTATCAAGTTCATAATACAAAATTTGTATAAATGCTACAGATTTTTTCATCAGTAGGGATATCGACTGATGGAGTTTCTTAGTGTTGTAAAATTTCCTACCAAAATATTCAAGAATCTGTGATCTATTTTAAGGTTGCTGACGAAGCATTGGATGAAGACATAGGAAGCCACGCTGGATACATTGAGCACTACTCATAAGGGCACAATACTTGTACACTTAACTTTATTTGGTTAGGTGTAAGATGTGGCGAGCTGTAAATAGTCAGTTGTTAAGACACAAATCTATTTTGAAGTTATGATTTTCTTTTAAAAGATATAACTTAAAACCGTTTTTCGGTTAATTCCTGAAAAAGGGGTAATTGTCCAAGAACTCAAGAAATTTTGGTATAAAAGAACAAGAGAAGGAACTTAAAGGTGTTTGGAAATTTATCTATCAATATATCATTCTTGATTACAAAATATCTTTCGCTGTATCTTGTTCTTACTGTGATTAGTTAAGTTAACATAGGGGTCAACCAACATAGTGTAGAGAAAGGGCCACTCTACAACCGTGGTGATCCTATTTTCTTATGCAACTTAGTTAATATTAATTTCATTTCCTGATTAGAAGAATTTTCTTTCTGTCAACGATTTTTTGTTTCTGTAATTTGTTTTTGTCAATGAATTTTATTTTGGATTGAATTTACTTTCATACATCAAGTAGACTAAGATTCTTTTCAGTTTCTAGTTTCCCTATTGTGTTTAGATTGCAAAGTCTAGACGAATTATATATACTTAATTTGCAACAATGTAATGGGTTGAATTAAGTTCAGGGGAGCCACATAGTATCATTACATTTTTTTTTTATTTCCTGTAATTTATATTTCTAAATTGCTATAATTATTTCCTGTAGTTTACATTTCTATCTTTGCTGTAAATATTTCTTGTAGCTTGTATTTTTGTCTTGTTATAACTTTTTGTAAAAGTAATTTGCATGAGCTAATGTATAATTCCTTGTTAGATAGTTTGCATCTGCTTCTGAATTTCTGTAAAGAAGGAAAGAGAGAAAAGTAATGCCCCCAACATAATATAAGAATAAAATATTGATAGTTAGTAATAAAGCCTAAACAAGCAAAAGCCTAAAAATATGCATATACTTTGCTCAGTGTTTTGAAAGTTTACGTTCCCCAAGTTAATAATTAAAGTAGTTTCTCGCGGTTAATGGGCCATTAATTCCAAGTATTCTTTGAGCCATCAGTAATTACCTTTGATTTCTGCAATTTAGGATTGCGGCTATTTCCTTCTAACTAAGCATGCTGTAACACTTCTTCAACATTAACTTATTTCATATGTACACCTTCATGAGAGTCTCAATTTTAGAGGGCCCTTTGTGATTTGATACGATTATTTACTTCTCTAAGGGCCCTTTTCCTCTTTCATGCGGTGACTAAGTTGGGCGGTGTCACTTTCATCCTTGGCACTTTGGCTAGTTTCAAACTTCTAGGAAACTATGACTCCTTCATGACATCGAACAATGGAATGATGGCGTCTCTTCTTTATGGGATATGAACTTCAAATGGTATGACAAATCCCTCTTTGAATGACGGCTAGGGTAGGATTATTTTTCTTTGATACCATATAAGAGTGATAGATCATGTAACAAAATGGATATACACATAATACAATCATTCATTAATTTTGGACCACACTTTTACAATGTCTTTTATCTCTTTTATAGAGTTACATGAACTAACTACCTAATCTAACAACCTTCTATAATAACCTTATTAATGACATCGATTAAAGACATGACACCTATTGGACTTAATTCCTAATGACTAGTGAGATATAGAATGTGACTTTATTACATGATTGAAGCATTATACTAATAGTTATTTTGATATTAATAATCAAACTCGAGGAAATATTAACATATCATTTTAATGAGAGGTGTAAAGTTCAATCTCAAAAGGTTTGAGAATAAGGATATTCCTTTTGAAACAAATAAATCAAATAAAATTCATTAGTGTTGTCTTGAAACTCAATTTTCATTATAAAAAGTGAAGGTGCACTTTGGTTTGAGAATAAGGATATTCCTTTTGAAACAAATAAATCAAATAAAATTCATTAGTGTTGTCTTGAAACTCAATTTTCAGTATAAAAAGTGAAGGTGCACTTTTTTTACGTCTTAAGGTTTATTTTACAAAAAACACTTTCAAAATTAAAAAGGTCTTGGTTACTTTGTGGAAGTTATAAAGTGTTTTTCATGTGACTGTGATGAACAGATCTTGTTTATACAGAAAATATCCAAAATAGAAAGGATATAACATAATAATCCATTTAAGACTGTAAAATATATTGTAAAAGAATGTATGATAGATATATGATGAATACAATGAAAGTGTTGTATATAAATACAGATCCTAAAGGCATTATGGCAACTGTTCATGAAGGGATGTGTTCCTTAGTTAATTATTAATTATTATTACTTAATATTATACATATTTTGTATGTTACATTGCCTTCCCCTTAAAAATGCTTTGTTCTCAAAGCATGATTAGGGAAAGACCTATCTCTTGTTCTAGCTTGAACTGTCTTCTTATGATCTTTTGTTTTTATAGTTGCGACACTTGACGAAACAAAATGATAAAATCTTCGAATTTCTAAAGTAATATATTGCATCTTTTCAAGAGTGATCCATCCCAAATCTACTTTCATGGAAACTTGTTTATATTTCGCTTGATCTTGTTGTTGGTCATATCGATTCTTGTGATTTGGATGACGATAAGGAATCCTAATATCTTGTGAATTTTGTTTGATAGAAGTTTCTTCAACTTTTGATGCTTCTAGTGATTCAACTAGATTGATTTTTGTTCATTTCTTTGAATTTTGGATTTTTTTAACTGGAAGCTTTTCTATTTCAACAGGTTCGGTCATTGTTTCTTTATTGATCATTGCTTCCTTATTGATAAGTTGTTGTAAATTTTCTTTATGTGATCTCTTCTCATTCTCCAGCTTCTTGATTTGTTCAACCATGCTTTGATTATGAT
>ML816252.1:64238-88260 GCA_009831015.1 Picea engelmannii | reverse complement strand
TTTTCTTTCGAAATATTGAAAGCCACCGACGCTTCCAGGCTCAGCCGTATCGTTCCTAGAGCCTTTCTGTCAAGAATCTCCCATTCTTCGTCCTTCATGGCCGTCGGCTTCTTTGCTACTCCGCTCAATGGTAGGAATAGATCATTCTGATACAAATAGTCTTCCTTCTTCATCTTCCATAACTGGTAGTTTTGACCGTTAAATTTCTCAACCCTAAACTTTCCATCTTCCCACATTGCTCCCACTTGAACTAGGAACCCTCTTTTCCTGCGAGTTACCTTATGCTCTGATACCAGTTGTTAGAAAAACAGGATCGCAAAGAAATAAAATAAAAGAAATGCTGAAATAAAACGCAGAAGATACACAATACAAGAGAGACACAAATTTACATGGTTAGTGTGGGCTACGTCCACCAAGGAAATTGCCAGGTCCTTTCTTTATTATTATCCAGCAAAATGAAGGGACACAACCTACAGGAAAACCCGCTGTAACTTCCTCTTCTTTCTCTCACAGTCTCCTCTCTCAGAATACAATATTCACCACCAACCATAGCCGCAATACATTTCCCTCATAAAAGAGGGTTTCCTTCTAGGGAAAAAAAACCTAACATAATCTCTATTGTTAGATCTGCGATCTTATAATGAACGATCCAGATTTACAATGAAATTACAATATACTTTTACAAGGCAATTTTTTCTTTGGGGGTTTCGCCCTCGAACCCCCGCTGGGGGCCCGCTTGCCCCCAGACCCCCCAGCCGGGGGGATAGGGCCCCCAGACCCCGCAGAGGGGGTACCCCCCCTCTGCACTCCCCTGCGTAGAAGAGTGTACATACTTCTGGGGTGTAAATACTTCATGGGGTATAAACATGGCTGAAAGTAAAAGACCTATAAATCAGGAAGATAATCAGGCTCCACAACCAACAGAAAGGACTCATCTAAAGGAAGGTGAGCAGGCAGAGGTGGATTTTCATTCTCACTATCATCATCTGAAGAAGAAACTAGAATAGGAACAGAAGAAGGCATAAATGTCGAAGAAGGCTAACAGGTCGAAGTAGGCACAATCGACGAATTAGGCTCCCAGGCCAAGATATTTTCATCAAATTTAACATCTCTTCTAATAATAATTTGATTACAATGTGGTTGAAGAAGTCTATAACCTTTGACATCTTTATAATAACCAACAAATATACACTTCTCACTTTTAGGCTGCAATGCTTTCTATTTCTCATCAGGAATGTGAGCCCATCCTTTTTTTTTAAGCACCAACTTGAGGAAGCTGCAAATTACAAAATAAATCTCACTCCTCACTTTTAGGCTGCAATGATTTCCTTTGTTGTTTTGGAATATGGCCTTGGAGAGCGTGCTCCAAAAAAAAAATCACACAAGAAAACATTTTCTCTTCTCGATGACAACAAGGGTTAGATCTTGGTTAGCTTACCTGGAAAATGCACATTTTCCTATCTATTTCTGATTTTCCAAGATCGCGCAGGGCGCGGGAAAAAGAGAATACACATATCTAAAATATTAGTAACCCGGAAACAAATAATATAAAACCAAAATAATATTCTGCAAAAAAATAAAAATGGTGTATTCAGGCTTTATACCTCCAGATCTAACTGAAATGGTTGTATCTTGGGAAAATAGAAACATTTTCGAGTGAAAACAAAAGTGTTCTTAACTGCAACAAGTGCTCCAGATGCAATGGAATGGTTCTCTTAGCCCATAAATGTACATAAATGGCATAAAATGAAGATGAGTCAACTCGGCTTCACGATCTCGATCTACAACATGAGCGGGTCTTCAAACAGGGTCTGATACCATATTCGAAAATACAGTTATTCAAACAGAGGATGAACACCTCCAGTAACTACTCACACAACCATATCAAATATCAACACACTGATGTTTTGATGTGGTAAAACCCCTATGGGGAAACATCCACAGCCCCAACCAACACGGCCACTTGGAACAGTTTATTAATGCAAAAGAAAAAGATTACAGAGAGAGTTTACAGGAGATTTTATCACAATCTGTCATCGGAAAATGGCCCACCGTGCTCTTTAAATTGAGAATCATGGACCAATCGGGTGTTAAGACATGGATCAAAGGTTGTTAATATCGAGGAGAATATGAACCACCGGATCACTCTATGTCGGGAACATATCATGACCATCGGATTTCCTGACTACAAATGCATACTAATGCATACTAAAGAAACACACTAAGAAACACACTTTTATCTAACGACACATTAGACCAATTAGATCTTAACTAAATCCTAAGTGTCTAAATATCCTAACAGATAGGGAAAGGGGATAGTAAGAAAATGTATCAGGATAGGAATTTAGAGATATGGTATCAAAGTAAAAAATTTCGAGTAAAAATTGTGGCTTCAAAAAGTACCCCATATCCTCAATATTGTATAGATGGTGTTGGGTACGTTACAATATGGCATCAAATTTACTTGTTATAACATTAAAGTTGTATGGGCCAAAAATCAGTTTGTACAAAAAGAAATTGCAGTTGTATATAAAGTGTTTGACAAAATGTCTCCATGAGAAGAATTTGGTAAATTGTGTGGATACCTACAATTGGCTCTAATTCTCATACTATAATATTTTTAGAGTATGTGGACAACTTAAAGAAGTATAATTGATGTAAATCATAGATTGTAGATTTCATCTCCATGGAAAATTGAGAGAAATTATAATTTGTAGGCTAATTGTTTGATAAAATGTCCACGAGGAGAAAGGACTATATAGAGCCATAATTGAGAGTTATTGGTTTTAAAATGATCGAATGGTGTCTTCTGATATAACATAGGGTTAAATTGGGAAAGATTGTGAAATTGATGAAAATACCTAATTTCAAAGGAGGACAGGAGTTAAATTGACCATATTTGATTCAACATGCTACTTGGACTAAAAGAAAAGATAATGATATTGTCAAATCTTTCCCAATATATATCAATTGTGTCAACAATTGATTCAGATTATTTTCGGCACGAAATGAGAGTGGAGATATAATAAATAAATACACAGAGATATCGCGTATATCCAATAGTATAACAGAAATATATCAGAGATGCAACCATAAACACAGATGTACAGTAATAAACGATTTCTATTAATGAAATAAATGTACAGAGACTGTAAAAATACAGAGTGAAATACTCGCTAGAATGGTGGCAGCTTATCTCTGAGAAGAGATGTGACGACTACTTGCATTCGCAAGAAGATGATTACAATGAGGCTCTAAAGGCCTTTTTACGATAAGCAGGAATGTCAAAAACCCTAGATATCCAAAAACCTAACCCTAGGAAATGAAGCACCAAAAGTCATGTGGGCCCCATTTGGGTAAGTGAGTACCTCAACTTCCCGGGGTCGTAACTTTTGCATACGATCTCTGTTATAGGCGTGTGATAACTCGTTGGAAAGGTATAATTGAGGAGATTAATTTTGGGGTATCAATCATTCCTTAGGATATCATTATAAACCTCAATCTCGAAAAACCTTCATTTGGGCCCTCAAAATGGCCCCGAAAGTTAAAACCTGCTAAAAATAGTAAATTGCCAAAATTGCCAGAAAATTGTTTTGAGCCATTTAGAAAAGGTGGGTGGCCACCGATATCCACCTAGATCAATCTTCCCTCCTTAGGAAGAAATGGTCTCCATTGCGTTGAGTTCTCGGGGGAGAGAGAAAAGCGTTTGTTGAATCTACATCTTGGTGAGCCACTTGCCTTGTTGGAGACGTCGCACTGCACAGTTTGTGGAAGTATGTCACGAACCTGTTGAGGCTGAGGCTTTTCAAAAGGTCAGGTGAGATGAGAGAATGGTGTGTAGAAGGAATCTTTTCACTTTGTTGCAACCTTGTCGACCTGCTTCTGTTGGATAGAATGTGCTTGGGGCGAAGCTGTAGTGGATGCAGTGTCCTTCTGTTCCCCTTTTGAACAGATTGTGAAGAAGATGAATTTTGCAGTATGAGATACTACCTTGTGGCACTTTTTAGGTGGAATGGTAGTCAGAACTACCTCTGGTATTCTGTACATATGACCCCCCAAAGAAACAATGACACTGTGGGGTCGAGACTCATAAACAGCGTGGCGTCTCCACATATATGGTTGGCCCAAGAGAACATCACAGACATCCAGTGGGGCAACATCACATAACACCTCATCCTTGAAGGGTTGGATTCCGTATGACAATCGACATTGTTGGCTAACACAAAGATCTCGTCCTTGCTGAAGCCACCCGATGTTGTATGGCTGCGGGTGTGGTGTTGTCGACAATCCCAATTGTTTGATGACCTCTGCTGAGATGAGGTTTTTCTGGCTTCCGCTATCAACAATAAAATGCAGCGGGGTCCCCTTCACCCACATCTATGAATGAAAAAGGTGCTCCCCCTCTTCAGGATTTGTTGGTTCTTATGGTTGAATTGTTGCGGTCGCGATAATAGCAGTGGGGTCTGCGTCAATGATCTGTCCTTTACCAGTGTTTTCGGAATCAGATTTTGAATTAGGGTTCATCTCTTTTTCTTTGATCTCGGCCACCAATGACTGTTTTGAGTGACATTCATCGGTGTTGTGCCAGGGGCTTTTGTGGAAATCACACCATTTTTTGGTGTCCTTCTTTGTCTTCCCATGACCCTTCTTTTCCTGTGTCTTGGATTGGTTTTCGGGAGACTGTTTGTTAGGGTCATCTTTGTCATACTTTGGTTGTTGTGGATTTGCAGACCCAAATTCATGTTTGTTCCGGTGTTTAAATTTCTGCTCAATTTTAACAGCATATCGATAAGCAGCACTGAGTGATGAGATGTCCAAAAAATCCATTTTAGTCTGGATGTATCTATGTAGAGCCCCACAGTATTTCAGAACCAAATGTCGCTCGGAGTCTTTGATAACCAACTTGGTGCGCAAGGTATGGAAGGTATTGATGAACACCAGAACTGCTTGGCCCCTTTCTTGCTACAGTGTGGTCCATCTCATGTATTGGTCCTTATAGTTGCCAACAGGGTAATATTGTTCCTTTACTGCATCCACAAAAAAATCCCAAGTGGGATCGGCCCCATATATTCCAGACTCCTCTGTGGAAATTTGCTCCCAGTAAGTTTCCCACCAATGTTTGACATGAGGGAGAGCTTTAAGGAGTGCGAAGGTGATATTTTATTTGTCAGAAAAATTGTGAACAGAGAAATAACCTTCTAGCAGAATTAACCATTTTTCTAAGGCTTCTGCATCTATATGTCCTTCAAATACAGAAATATCAAAATTAACTTGTACCTTGAAAGGTGAGGTGCCTCCAAAGTGGTAGCTTGATGAAGATGCGCCTGATGCTATCGGTAGGAGTTGAAGGATGTGGGAAAAATTCTCCATCATTTCGTCTCTCTATCACGTGAGAGCTTGCTCAAGCAATAGATTGATAGGATCGTTTGCTCTATCATTTTTCTTTTCTTCCGTCATTGAGGGTTTCTTGGGTGTGCAAGAGTGATTGTCTTCAAAAGAGACAAGATTGAGACCCAACTTGATATACTCAGACCTCGCCAGGGACATGCACTAAAAAAATGATCAAGAGCGGCCTGCTCTGATACCATTGATCTGGATTATTTTCGGCATGAAATGAGAGTGGAGATATAATAAAGAAATACACAGATATATCACATATATCCAATAATATAACAGAAATATATCAGATATGAAACCATAAACACAGAGGTACAATAATACATGATTTTTATTAATGAAATAAATGTACAGAGACTATAAAAATACAGAGTGAAAGACTTGCTAGAATGGTGGCAGCTTATCTCTGAGAAGAGATGTGACGGCTACTCGCATTCGCAAGAAGACGATTAAAATGAGGCTCTGAAGGTATTTTTACAATAAGAAGGAATGTCAAAAACCCTAGACATCCAAAAACCTATTCCTAGGAGATGAAGCGCCAAAAGTCATGTGGGCCCCGTTTGGGTAAGTGAGTACCTCAACTTCCCAGGGTCGTAACTTTTGCATATGATCTCCGTTTTAGGTGTGAGATAGCTCGTTGGAAAGGTATCGTCGAGGAGATTCATTTTCGGGTCTTAATTGTGCCTTTGGTTATCATTGAGAACCTCGATCTTGAAAAACCTTCATTTGGGCCCTCAAAATGGCCCCGGAAGTTAAAACCTGCTAAAAATGGTAAATTGCCAAAATTGCCAGAAAATTGTTTTGAGTCATTTGGAAAAGGTGGGTGGCCATCGATATCCACCTGGATCAACAATGTTTCAAACTTGAAAAAAATATCACTTATTTCATATGATGTTATTATTGGAATGGACTTAGATGCACATCATGATGTCCTAGATTTCCATAATATGAATTTCACTTTTCTTGATGAAAAGGGAAAGTAGATGATTGTAAAATGAATTCCTAGACCCATTTCTATAAGGGGGATTTCATCCTTACAACTAAAGAGATTCTTTAGGAAAGGGTGTCAGTTGTATTAAGCTCATGTAGAATATCTTAGAAAGTGCATAAACCCAAATCTTGAGGACTTTCAAGCACTGCAAGAGTATGCAGACATGGGGAAATACCAATTTTACCACCAAAAAGAGATATTGATTTCTCTATTAATTTGGTGTCTAGAGCTATTCCAGTATCTAAGTCTCCATACAGAACGATTATAATCAAATTGAAGGAGTCACATTTGCAATTAGAAGAAATTTTAAAGAAGGGGTATATATGCCCAAGTGTCTCTCTTTGGGGAGCATCAGTACTCTTTGTAAAGAAGAATGATAAGACTTTGCAGCTATACATTGTTTTTAGACAATTGAACAAGGTCATTGTGAGAAATAAATATCATGTACCAAGAATTGATGACCTATTAGATAAATTGAAAGGAAAAAATATATCTCTAAAAATAGATTTGAGGTCAAGCTACCATTAGGGATAAAGGATGAAGATATTAGTAAGACAATTATTGGAACCAAGTGTGGACACTATGAATTTTTAGTGGTGTCATTAGGATTGATAAATGAACAAGCTACCTTCATGTGCTTAATAAATGGAATATTTAAAAATTGTTGGGATAAGTTTGTCAATATATTCCTAAATTCCATTCTTATTTATCCAAGGTCAAAGGAGGAGCATGAAGAGCACTTGAGGTTAGTACTACAAGTGCTAAGAGAGAATCAGTGGTATGCTAATTTAAGAAAATGTTCATTTTATGAAAGGTGGATTCATTACTTGGGACACATCAACTCTAAGGAAGGAATAGTAGTAGATCGAGAAAAGATTCAAGTTATTATGGGATGACCTACATCTACAAACATAGACAAGGTAAGGTCATTCGTGGGGCTTACTGGATACTATAGAAGATTCATAGAAGGATTCTTCTATATTTTTCATCCCATTACAGCCTTGTAGAAGAAAATAAATAAATTTGAATGGACACTAAAGTGTGAAGAAAACTTCCAATTATTAAAGAAATTGATTACTGGTGCACCCATTCTTAACATTTCCAACCCAAAAGAAGATTTTATGATATGTATAGATGCTTACAAAGAGGGACTTGGTGGAGTTCCGTAACAACCCTCTCTTCCAAACCTCTTTTCAAATTATTACAAGAGCTTAATCAAATATTTAGTAAATCAAAATTTCTCATTAAAAAAAATTACGTTTGTTTTTTTTTGTTTTTTTTAGTTTTTTCTTCCCGAAAGTGGTTTTTTTTTTTTTTTTTAGTTTTTTCTTCCCGAAAGTGGGTCATAATTCATATTCAATTTTCATTAATATAATTTCATAGACCCAAATCGTTTCCTAATTTATTAACATAAAAAATTATAAATTAATTCATTGAATCAATTGACAATTTGTAGTTATTAATGGAAATCAATAATAAATTGTTAATGTTAAATTATTACTACATAATAATTAATGATAATGACTATTTAAATCATTAACCATTTTCTATCCTTTCTTTATATATAGAGAGAGAGAGTAGCTAAATATTGATAATTTTGACTTTTCTTACTATGAGCAAAGGATAGAATTAATCATCTTAAAGTTCTAATTTTGACATTTCAATATTTAACAAGAGCTACATGGCAGCGTAGTCCCTGCCATGTAAGATCTCGTGGTTCAAGTTCTTCACCAATCATAATTTGAAAAAATGGTTTAATTTGAAAAAAAAAAAAAAATCCAATATAACAATGTTATACTTTGTAAAATTGTTTAAATTTATAATCAAACTGCTTAGTCAATGAAATTAATGTGAAATCAATAGCAAACTCATTGCTATAGTCTATTTTGGCAGGGACTAATAATAATATACTAAAAGAAAAATATTATACTAATTTAAACTTACTTCTGTAATAATATATACACTTAAATTATTATATAAAAAAATATCAAATAAAATTACACTTATATTGAAATACTACAAATATAATAAAATATTGTTATCTTCCTCTTTATTTATCTATAAATTCAACATATATTAAATAATAAGCTTTGAAAATTTTGATTCTAACATATAATATAATGGACAAACAGTAGGTTATGAGACAATCTCCAACATATCTTTGTAATTAGTTGACACTTATTCCTTCATTAACATCCTCGTGATTGTACATCTATAAGATGGGGATTTAGATGTGACATATACTACCATTGTATCTATACACAGATTCTTGTTGTCTCAATATTTGCCTTTATTGGTTGAATCGAATTTTGAGTCAGCGTAATAATGGTGGGGAGGGAAGGCTCGTCGGCACCTCTGCAATAAGGGGTTATCCTGCTTTGCCATGGACTAATAATAAATTGGTTGATCACACAAACACAATTTGTCCACGCGACGTTTGTATCTAGCTACATATTAAGAGATTAAGAGTAATCGTTGATCACACGTGTACAAGTTGTATTTTAAAAAATTTGTATTTTAAAAGTATTATGTATTCCTGTTAGATTCTATTTGGAACATTGAAGTTTAAGTTTTCTTATTAGATTGTGTTTGGAATATTGGAATTAAAGTTTTCTGTAAAAAAAAATAGTAGCCAAACATTATCAATCAATGTTTTGGATAAATAGTACCTCCACGGTATGGACAAATATTGCGTGGAAGTTCTGAGTCTTTATGCATTTTTACGACATTCTATCTAAAATATTATAACCAAAGGTTGTCTATCCTAAACCTTGAAAATTTGCTAGAAATAAAAAGCCTTTTAAACACTTCGCAGGATTACATTAAGCTCACAAAAAGCCTTTTAAACACTTCCCAGGATTACATAAAGCTCATTGTGGAGCTTGCCATCACATCTTAGTATAGACTGTCTTGTCCCTATGAGGCGGTAGCCGTTCATTATCTTTGGAAAAAAGAAAACAAAATAAAGTGTCGAAGAGGTATTTAAACTCTCGAGGAACAGTGTCCAATTTATCAGAATTCAAAACAGGTTAGGATTGTGTGACCTTCCTGGTTTAAATTCGTCTATCCGTTCGTTGAAATTGATGAGAGATCATAAATGCAAACACATATCAAGATAAATTCATACAGAAATAGACAACTTTGAAAAACGCCTTTATAGGCAATACAGAGATGTCTTTCACACTTAGAATGATAGATTCGGGGTTTAATTAAAATACATATGCAACCTGCAATATCTAAAAGGAAGTCAAATACAATTATCTGCATTGCCCGCATTTTCTCTCAGGCAGTGGCCTTGTTGAGCATCGTAAACGTGACAGAGGAGGACGACTAGTCTATGGTATAGGAATCATATCGCAGGAAGAAATGCGTCACAAACAACCGAACCACCATAACAACAATGTTTAAATTTATAGTCAAACTGCTTAATTAATAAAATTAATGACAAATCAATAGCAAACTCATTGATATAGTCCTGCTTTAACAGCACTAATAAAAAACCAATAGCTACCTAGTAAAGTAAAGATAAAACTGATAAAAACTTTTACAATACCGAAATTATAAATTATCACTTTAATTTAGTTTCGCAACTAGTATACACAGGTTTCAAACTCGTGACCTCTCCCCAAACTGGAAGAGTGTGCGCACGTCTTAACCAATTGTGCTATCCCATGGGACCCTTCCATCCAACTGTTACTTCATCTAGAAGTTGTAAAACAAATAGATTCTTCTAGATGACTATGTCACATCCTTAATTTGCGTACCCCAAGCCAAGGCGTGGACAACTCGACTAACGGTTATTTTTTTCTTTTTGTCACAAATACTGGCTTGGACAACTCGACTAACGGTTATTTTTTTCTTTTTGTCACAAGTACGTTTCCTGGGTAAACTGCAAATAGTAATCCTGGTAAATTTCCCATTAATCAAAATGGCAGCAGAAAGGAGGGAGGACATTCACAGCCACAGTCAGTGGATTAGGAGCAAATTAGGAATGCGCGCAAGATGAGAACAAGAAGAGAATGCAGCAGCTGGGTTTGCCTAAAATCTACTAACTCTATCCATGCAGTTTTCTGCAAAGCGCAAAAAACTGCAGAATGTAGTGAGAAACAGTGTGATCTTGGGATGTTGGAATAATTGAAATAACTGACATGAATGATCACAGCAAGTGTAAAACTAATATATTTCATCAAAGTCGAAGGGTTACGTAAGAGGTGGTATAGCAGAGTGTCTAAGGCCTAGAGTTGCCACAAGGGTAAGCAATTGATTAATTTCAAGCACTAGTATGGAAAATAGTACGTATTTAAATTGTTGATCATATGCGTGTGACTTTTGTGAGGCTGGAATTCTCAATTTGTAATCAGATCCGGTGGTACTCATAACAGAACGAACATGACAGTATTAAGATCTCAAAAATAACCAGAAGATTTCTATAACCCTAAATCGTTAATGGTTATACAGGAATTCATTTACTATGATATCTGGATGAATCTTCCAGTCCTTTTGCAAGTCTGATAAATCTGCCACAAACATGGATCACAGAGCAAAATACTAAGAAAAATAAAAGATTTGATCTTTCTTTTACCTCAGTGGTGGCGAAAACAAAAGGTGGATTTGCATGATAGGTCGTATACCGACCCTTCAAAGATTTAATTAATTAATAAACTCCATACACAACGCTAACCAATACGGATAACAAAATACAATTAATATTACAAAAAATTTAGTATACCATCAAGGCGACGAGTAAGGAGCAGAGACAGAAGTGAAAACCTATAACTAAAGAAAAATATTTTTATACGTGCATCCTCCATATTAATTTAAGATCGAGACTAGCTAGGAATACCAAGATGAGATTAAATCAATATCAATAGTTTTCACGTTGTCTAACACCTTTTTAATTTACAGGTTCCACATCTAGGTCTCTTAGAAATGCCATATTTTCTTTTTTTTTAATTTCCAGTTGTAACGATAAATCTGCTCAAAATAAAAACCATTGTCCTCATTTGAATAGCTAAAGGGACCTTTACATTCTGATCTTTTGATTAAGAGAAATTTTTAAAAATATTTATGTACATATTATATATATATATATATATGAAAAATAAACACAGGAATTTATATCCATTACAATCTTCTTATCATGTTACACTGGTCAACGGTAAATAGAATACTTATACAAAAATAACAATACTTTTATTCCAATAATCAAGCATTATTTCCATACATCTTTAGTATACAAAATTACATTCGTATACACAAAACAAAACTAAACATAAAATATTGTGACCAATAGTTTATCATGTATGAGGATGTTCCTTAACCGTATGTCTTCTTCCCCTGTTAATTAAAGAACTTCTCTGGTATCTAGCCAATTCTAGGGGTACTATTCTTCCCTCTTATCCCCCCGAGCCGTAAAGGGGTAACACACAAAAAACTAGATCTCAACTAGCTCAAGCTTTCCCTCACAAGGTAAGACTTCAACCTCTTGCACAATCTTGCATCCCAACTCACACAAGTAAACCTAGTCAATAGAAATTTCACTAGCAATTCATTCATCCAGCAATAGGGTATTTTTATAAGAAAATTCACTTTGAAACTTGTCCTCTGATGCATAATTAGCTAACTTTTTATAAATAATTTAAAGATTATTCACCCCCAACACATGTCACCCCTTCCTCAAGTTGCACATGTTAAATCTCTTTTTAATTTAAATAATGTTTCAACAATGATACCTTCTCCAAAAATAATGTGTCCCAAATAATGAATCTTTTTTTGATAAAATGAACATTTCAACAGCTTTCTGTATAACTTGTTTTCTCTTAAACACTACAGCACTAATGTCATGTGTTCATCGTGCTCCTCTCTCGTCCTAAAGTAAATCAATATATCATCAATAAATACTTATACGAACTTATCTAAGTATTCGCGGAATACCCCAATTATCAAAATAAATAAGGAAATTGTTGACACATCTCATACATGTCCTCCCAAGTAGCAGAATGTGGACTATAATTGTCCCACTAGACCTTGACCTGATTGACTATTCGATGTCGTAGTTGTCGAGTGCAATGGTCCAGTATGTGGATTGGCTCTGCTATGAGAGCTCGCTCGTCCGATACCTACAATGAACTCAAGTCAATAACATGTGACGGATCCAAAGCATATGCCTCAAAGAATCATGTAAGGCTAGTTGGTAAGCCACGGGTACTTTCTTTTCTACAACTTCGAAAGGCCCCACAAACCTTGGACAAAGTTTAATGCCCTTTCCAAACTTAATTAAACTCTTATGCGGATTCACTCGCAAAAATACTTTATCACCAACCTCATAACTGCGGTCTATATGATGCACATCCACATAACTCTTTTGTCGTTCTTGTGTTTCTTTAATCCTTTTCCTTATGGAATGCATCTAATCTTCCATTTCTTGGTTTACTTCTGGTCCCACCAGGACCCTATCCTCTATTCAATCCCAACTCAAAGGTGTCCTACACGGTCGTCCGTAGAGAATCTCAAAAGGTGCCATCTTTATCATACTCTTATAACTATTGTTGTATGCAAATTATACCAATAGTAAAAACTCTTCCCATCGTTTATGTTCATCCATCACATACATTCAAAACATATCCTCTATAATTTGATTCACTCTTTCAATTTTTCCATCTGTTTCGGGGTGATATGCCATACTAAAATTTAATTGTGTTCCCAAAGCCTCTTGGAAACTAGTCCAAAAATGTCTAGTGAATATCGATCCTCTATTAGATATTATCTTCCTTGGTACACCATAAAATCTTACAATTTCGTTAACAAAAAATCTAGCTATGGCTGGTGTTTTATACGTCGTACGAACTGGAATAAAATATGCATTTTTCATCAAAGTGTCAATGACTACAAAAATAGAATCGTGTCTCCTTGCCATCAATGGAAATCCAACAATAAAATCCATCGATATAACTTCCCATTTCAATTCAGGAATCGCATGTGGCTATAATAATCCCACTGGATGTCTATGTTCAACCTTCACTTGTTGACATTCAAGACATATCGCCACATAGTTAACTATATCAGTTTTCATTCCCTTCCAAAAAAATAGTGGTTTAAGATCTCTCTTCATCTTCGTGACTCCATGATGAGCCAAATACACCTCCCAATGAGCTTTTTTCAAAATTAAATTTATCAATTCGTCATTCGGTGGTACATAAATTATTCCACTGTATCTTCTTAGTTTTTCATTATCCAAAGAATATCCCTCATATGTAGATACCATCATGGTATCTTGCTTGATATTGTCTTTTACTTCCTTATACCAGTCATCATCAATCTATAATGCCAAAATATTTTCTCGAAGATTTGTCTTTAGTGGTATTACTAAGAAAATGTGAGGTCTCTGACTCAACGCATCTGCTACTCTGTTAATTTTTTCTTTAATATATGTAATCTCAAAATCGTATTCACTTGCCCGTAGGGGTGTAGACGAATTGGCAAGTGTCGTGTAAATGGAAGGAAATTTGTAAATGAAGTCTCATGTTCGATTCTCACCCCGATTTACTAGTGTGCCATTCTTGCAGGCTGGTTGGTTGCACCTAGGGTTATAGTGGTAGCCAACGGGGATTAACCTCGTGTCACACGAGTACGATAACTACGCATTGTCAATCGCCCCAATACACACAAAAAAAAAAATCGTATTCACTTAAAAAATTTGAACAACGTCTTTGTCTCACATTCAAGTCACTCTGAGTAAAAATGTGTTGTAATCCACTGTGATCAGTGTTCAGTTCGGATTTTCATCCAATAAGATAATGTCACCAAACTTTCAAGGCATAAATAATAGCTAATAATTCCAAGTCATGTGTAGCGTAATTTTCTTAGTGCTTTCTTAGTTTCCTTGAGTTATATGTGATAACTCGACCTTCTTGCATTAACACTCCACCCAATCCTTCCTTGGATGTGTCCATAAATACCAATAATTCCTTGTCCATATCCAGAACTTTCAGTATTGGTGTTGTTGTTAATAGTTCATTAAGATTCTAAAATGCTTCTGCGCACTTCTCTGACCATACGAATTTCTTGTTCTTCTTTTGCAGTTCCGTAATTGGATTTGTTATCTTTCAAAATCCTTTGACAAAGTGTCGATAGTAACCTACTAATACCATAAAACTATGTACCTCTTGTACATTTTTTGGTGTTGGCCATGTTGGATTACTGAGAGGGGGGGTGAATCAGTAATAGAGCAATTTAATCCCTTTTAACCATATAATCCAAGTGTTATATCAATGTAGCATTATCATCGAATAACTGCAAAGTAAATAAGAAATGAAAAATCATACACATACACAGTACACCAGTGTTTTACGTGGAAACTCAAAGCGAGAGAAAACCACATAATGTTTTTTCTTATATGTCTTGAAGAATTACATTCATTGGAAGCACCAACTTCCTTTGCTTTCCAGCTGCAACTGGAAGGAGGCTCCAACCCCCTATTTTCTCAGGCTACAACCTGAGGGAAGCTCCAACTCTCCAATTCTCTGGCTACAACCAGAAGGAGGCTACAACCCCCTATGTTCTTAGGCTACAACCGAAAGGTGGCTACAACCACCTGTCCTTGCCTCGTCCAACTGCCCTGAAGTAGAAGTAGAATGATGGAACCACTATCACACTATCACTATCAGATATACCATTGTAAACCTGTACCAATAAACCTGAACCATGCATCAACCTGTACCTCAACCTATAATCAACCTGTACCATAAAGAAGTGCATCAACTATGCACCAACCTGTACCAAACAACTTGTAATCAACATGTACCATAAACAAGTGCATCCAACCATGTACCAAGTATGTAAAAATCATGTTTCAACTACTCATCAATATGTACCAACATCATCAACTATACACCTCATGTATGTGCCAACTCATCAACTGCTTGTCTCAACCATGTACCCAACATGTACCTTAACCAAAAGCCCTCATCAATTTCATCATCCAAATATGATTTGTAAATCTGTAATAGACCTATTTTATATGATCACATACCTGCAAACCTTCCTTAACTTTGACAACAAGAGACTAGCATCTTCATCAAACTTCTCACATGACTAGTTTTTGGATTAGTCAACAACCCTAACTTGAAATGATGATAACTTTGTACCTGTAATGAATAAAGATATGAAACTGATACACAATGTTCTTCAGTGTGTTTTATGCAATTCTTACAAGTTTCACTACTTGGAACCTCTCATAAAAGGAGTTATAGCAAAAATGGCATACCTTGTTGAATTCTATCTTATTCTAGAGAGGGACCTTGTAGAGCGTTCCCCGGACAAACTATTTGTTGAATCAGTCTCGAACTGTTAGACAACATACTACATGTTGTACCCTAACTAAAACATTTTTTCTCACTGAATTGGGATCTGTTATGAATAAGTTATGACGTTTTTACCCGGAATACTTGTTTTTGACTAGTTTCAGGACTAGCCACAAACCCTATTTTCCACAGAGTGTAACTCCAAAAATACAAAGACCCACAAGCTGAATTTTTTACCACAGATACTTGGATATGTTTCCTCAATGGAATAGCAATTTCAAGGTATGAATCATTCTATAAAAAAATGTTATTGTGAAAATGGTGAGATGGCCTGAAAAAAACATACCTTAGAAAGCATCATCAAAAGAATTTATCCTTTCTTGAATTCTGGCCTTCTTTTCTTCACTTTCCTCCTAAATTCGGCTTAGATATCATTTGGTTACCTCATACACCTATAGGTATTCAATATTCTCAAGTGTAATTTAAATGAGAGAGCCTTGCCTCTTATTTATACTCTCCAAGTAGCTTCCTTAAAAACATCTTCTAGGTCACTTTGCCCACTTTCCTTATTTTAGGGTTAACCCACTTCTAATTTCTCCATTAAATTTATTATTTAAATAATTKATTTTGTATTCACTTTGAATTATAGTGCACTCATCACTTCACTTTATTATTTACCTTTAAAAAATCTTAAACCACTTTGACTACTTTGACCTTTTGGGGCTTCTAGATGACATATGAGGGTCCTCCAACTTCGTAAGGCCATAACTCTCAAACCGTGAGGAGTTTTGTGACGTTACACATACCACCAGAAATGGAATGACATGTGCTATCCATATAGGATAGTTTCACTGACAAATTCACTAGTGTTCATCTCATTATTCCACAAATAAGCATGAGTTCTCTAACCATACTTCTAGGATAACTCAATATGCAAAGCGTCTTCCCGTGAGGGATTTCACCATAATGGGACCACTTTGGAGTTCATCCATTTCTACTTATTATAAACCATGATAAGACAATAATGATTCATATTTACAACAAACAATATTGGGTCCATTACCCAACCTTTGTGCTACAGGGATTTCTTCAAGGGTTGACATCAATGAAAAACAACCTTAATCAACAATCTCCCCCTTTGGCATTGATGGAAACACTCTGATGCAATACTGAAATCACATCACTCATGCTCCCCCTGGAACCATGTCTCTATCCTCTATATCTAATAAATCTACTCCCCTTGGGACCATGCCTATGTCATCTACCTCTGTCCTCTGCATCTATTAAATCTCTCCCCCTGGAACCATGTCTCTATCCTCTGCCTCTGTCCTCTGCATATGATAAATCTCTCCCACTTTGTCATCAATGGAAAAGGTATGTTTCCATTTGGGGTTGCTCCCCCTGACCGAACTATTCTCTTATGGTGTGTCCTCGTGTAAATCTAAGACATATAAGATAAGCATTAAAAAAGAATTCATTTTGGAGTAGAAATAACTCCAAGTCTCTGGCAAATATATTCAAAGGATTCTCGTGGAAGTGGTTTTGTGAATATGTCTGCCACTTGTTCTTTTTTTCCCACATACTCAACTCTGATGTTCTTTTCTGCAACCTTCTCTCGTAGAAAGTGATACTTTATTGGAATGTGCTTCGTCTTGGAGTGCATCATGGGGTTCTTCAAGATACTGATGGTGTTTGTATTATCACAATAGATTGGAATGGGCTCATCATACTCAACTTGTATATCTGTCAGAGTTTGTTTCATCCAAAGAGCCTTTGTACAACATGATGCTTCTACAATATACTCTGCCTCGGTTGTAGATAAATAAATTGATGATTGTTTCTTGCTTAGCCATGATACTAAACACTCACCCAAGTAGAACAATGCTCCACTGGTGCTTCGTCGGTCATCAATACAACCTGCCCAATCTGCATCTGTGTAGGAAATAAGTGATAGATCCTTTCCTTTTGGATACCATAATCCAAACTCTTATGTTCCTTTGAGATATCTAAAAATCCTCTTCACTCCTAACACATGTGACTCCTTTGGTGCTTCTTGAAATCATGCTACCTGTCCAACTGCCTGCATTAGATCTGGTCTGGATGCTGTCACATATAATAGGCTGCAATCATTGACCTGTATTTCCTCTGATCTGTAGACTTCGAATCATCATATTTTCTCAACTTGCAACTAGTTTGCATGGGAGTGATAATTGGTTTGTAATCTTCCATTCCGAACCTCTTTATCATTTCTCTGATATACTTGGTTTGATAAATAAAGATTCCTTGGTTGCTTTGACGTATCTAAAGTCCCAAAAAGAAGGATAGTTCTCCAAGTAATGACATTTCAAATTCATTCTGCATATCTTCTGCAAATTTCTAGCTTAACCTATCATCATCACTACCAAAAATAATATCATCAACATAAACTTCAATTAATAAAATATTACCTTCACTTACCTTGATGTAGATTTTGTTGTCTACACTTCCTTTTCTGAACCTTGTATGTTGCAGCTACTTATCTAGTCTAGATCCAGGCTAGAGTACCATGCTCTAGGAGCCTGTTTCAGACCATACAAGGCCTTCTTTAATTTACACGCATAATATGTGTTCTTTGACAATTGAAATCCTTATGGTTGTTCAATGTAGACTTCTTCTTCAAGTTCCCCATTCAGAAAATATGATTTTACATCCATCTGATATACTTTAACATTTTTGGAGCATGCATAGGCTAAAATACCCCGGATTGCTTCCATTCTGGAAACTAGGGCAAATGTCTCTTCAAAGTCGATTCCTTCAATCTGTGCATATCCTTTACATACCAATCTAGCTTTGTTCCTTGTAACTTGACCATCTTCATTTAATTTATTCCTAAAAACCCATTTTGTGTCGATCACATTCTTAATCTTTGGTCTTGGAACCAGTTCCCAAGTGTCATTTTTCTCTATTTGATCCAACTCTTCATTCATGGCCTTATTCCAAAATTCATCCTTGTTGGATTCTTCAAAAGAATTTGGTTCAATTGTAGATAAGAGTGCTAGGTGTGTTTGTTCTGGAGAACAGATTTTTCTTCTAGTCTCAAATCATGCATCTTTGTTTCCAATAATCTGATCTAAACGATGATTCTTCTGTACTCGTTTGCTAGGTGTCTTTGGAGATACTTGTTGAACTTGCTCTTCTATTTTTTTCAGATTCTCTTCATCTTATGCTTCTTCTTCTTTGAAAAGTTGTTCCATTGATTTGTTTTCTTCTTCCTTTGATTATGGTCTACATGCTTCATCAATTGTTATGTTGATGCTTTCCACAACTTTGTTCAATATTAGATTTTAACACTTGTATGTTTTCCTTGTAGTTGAGTAAGCAACAAGTACTCCTTTGTCCACACAAGAGTCAAACTTTCCCATTCTTCCATCTTCTCTTTTGATGTAGAATTTGCTTCCAAAAACTCTGAAGTGCTTCACATTTGTTGGTCTTCCTTTCCATAGCTCATAGGGATTTTTATCAATGTTGTTTCTGAGCATTACTTTGTTTTGAATGTGAACTACTATATGCACTGCTTGTGTCCAAAATATATCTGTCAATTTCGAACCCATTAGCATTGTTCGAGCCATTTCCTGTACTGTCATGCTCTTTCTTTCAATAACTCCATTCTGTTGAGGTGTCCTAGCAACGGAGAATTGTCTTTTTATTCCATGACTACTGCAGTAATCCATAAATTATTTTGAATTGAACTCTCCTCCATTATCATATCTCAAGTATTTGATTCTTGAATCCATCTCATTTTCAAACATTTCCTTGTATATCTTGAAGTTTTCAAAAGCTTCTGACTTGTTCTCGAGAAAGAAAACTACAGCCATTCTTGTATAATCATCAACTAATAACATAAAGTATCTCTCACCTTTTAATCCATCTGTTGTAGTTGGTCCAACTAGATCAGTATGCACAATTTCCAGTGGTCTTGTTGTTGAATATTCCTTTGATTTGAACCTGGTCTTTGTTTTCTTTCTTTGTTGACAATTATTGCATTAAGTGTTGGTTGGTTTCATGATCTAGGGCATTTCTCTGTCTGATTTTCTTTTGCTGACTTTGACAAGGTTATCAAAATGTATGTGACCCATTCTTTTGTGCCATAGCCAACTTTCATATTCCTTTCTTAGACAACACTTTTCATTTCCAATTTCACTTAACACATATATGTTGTTTGAATTTCTTGCAGTTGTATCGATCAATTTCCCTGAACCTTCTCTTCTTATCTCACACTTTTGTGAATCAAAAGTAACTTTATGACCTTGGTCACACATTTGACTCACACTTAGAAGATTATGTTTAATATCTTCTACCAGTAGAACATTTTTTGCCTTTTTATTCTTATTCCCAATTCGGACTGTGCCTTCTCCAATTATTTTGGCTGAATTATCATTTTCGAAGGAAACTGGTCCATTTCTTTCCTTTCACAATGTAAGAAATTTGTCTCTATCACCTGTCATGTGTTTTGAACATCCATTGTCAACATACCAACCAAGTTTCTTTTGCTTAGCTTGTAGAGCGACTGCATTCTTCATTTCTATACTGATCTTGCTTATTTATCCATGCCATTTTATGAGGTTCTTGTATGTGACTATTGTCATTTTGTTGAGGTTCTTTAGGAGGGACTGTCATTCTGCAATTTTTGGCCATGTGTCCAAAATTGTTACATTTGTAACATTCCACTTCAATGCTCAAATATTCAAACCTGTTGTAACTTCTTCTTTGTGTTTCACTAGGTCTTCTTGAATAACCCCTTTGTGTATGATTCTCAAAATTGTTATTGTTCCTATTGTTAGCTCTGCAATTCACAGCTTTATGTCCAAAATTATTACATGCATAACATAAACCAAAAAATATAGTTTGATACCTGGGAGTTGAATATCTTCTAAAATGAGGTTATCTAATGAATCCTTCTTCTTCTTGAGGCCTATCTGTCTGTTGTTGATTCTGAAATTTGAATCTTCTCGGTGGAGGAGTGTCCCTGTAATCTTCCTTGTATATCTTCATATCCCCTTTGATTGTTTCTGCATAGCTTTTTGGATTTGTTTCTTGCTCTGTTGTTTTGGAGCTTGATCCCTTTTCTGTCTAATTGTATCCAAGTCCAGACTTGTCAAGATGATATTTTTTACTGTTGATAATGTCATCCAAAACTTTTGAGCTATTCTGCATATTTTTCTTTTGAATATCCTTTCTTAGTGTGACAATCTTTGCTTCCAAGTTTCCAATGATCTTGTCCTTTTCTTCTAGCTATTATTTGAGTGCTTCTTCAATTCTTTTATCTTCTTCTATATGAACCTTCAATTTTGTGATCATTTGTTCTAGTTCTCGAGTGTCATTTTTCTTGTCTAGTTATGCTTGTAGTTTCTTGTTTTTCTTCTTTTCTCTTCTGATAACTTCTATGGCAGACATTAATTCTTCTCGATATTCAACTTCTGCCTCTTCAATTTCTTCTTCGGATTCTTCATATTCTTATTCATATTCTTCATATTCTTCTTCGGAGTCTTCTTTGTCAGAGTCTTTTACTGCCATGAATAGAACTCTTCCTTTCTCACTGTCATTGACTTCATCGTCATCTAATGATGAGTTGTCTTCTTTGGTGCATAAGCTTTTCTTGAAAACTTTCTTTGTAGTTCTTTTGCCTTTATATGTGTGTTTGTCTTTTGAGCAACCTTCATCATTTCTCTTTTTCTTATGAGGACATTTGTTAGAAAAGTGACCAATACCATCACAATTAAAACAAATTAAAGGAAGATTACCTCTATACCTACCATTGGTTCTCTTGTTTAGTCTTTTAACGAAGTTGGCCACTTCTTCATTATCTTCCGATACGTCATTTTTGCTGCTATATTCTTCTTGTTGTTGTTTCTTTTTATTTGATATTTTGGATGCTTTGAAGGCTGCTTCTTTAACATATGGATTTTCCTATTCAATTCTCATTTCATATGTTGTGAAGATTCCATGCAGTTCGTCCATGCTTATTGAGTTTAGATCTGATCTTTCTTCTAGTGCTGATATCTTAGGGTTGAATCTCATAGAAAGAGATCTTAGTACCTTTTGAACAATTACAGATTCTTTGATTTCTTCTCCCAATCCTATGATTGCATTCACTTTTTTATCGACTCGTAAGAAATAGGCTGCAATATTTTCATCTTCCTTCATTTTTAGTTGTTCGAAATGATCTCTGTAAGTTTGAAGCTTTACTGCTTTGACCTTTGTATCTCCTTCATAAATAGTTCAAATCTTGTCCCAAATCTCTTTATCGGATTTACAATGTGCAAATTTGGTGAATATCATATCACTAAGACCATTCAAAAGTTCATTTTTGGCTTTGGAATTATTCTCACCAAGTTGCATAGCTTTGTCATTTGTTGGTGGAACTGCTCGTGTTGTGTATCCGTATACAATTGATTGCCAAACTTGAAATCCCTGTGCCTGTATATATGTCTTCATCCTTATGCTCCAAAAAGCATACTTCTGTCCATCAAACTGTGGTATTCCATTTTTGTACAAGTTGTTTCTCTCCATGATCTACCTTTCAGTGGTTAAACTGATTTCTAAAGGAACCTGCTCTGAAACCAATTGTTGGATTAATGAGAGGGGGGGTGAATCAGTAATAGAGAAATTTAATCCATTTTAACGAAGTGTTATATCAATGTAGCATTATCATCCAATAACTGCAGAGTAAATAAGAAATGAACAAATGAACAATCATACACATACACATTACACCGGTGTTTTACGTGGAAACCCAAAGTGGGAGAAAACCACGGAATGTTTTTTCTTATATGTCTTGAAGAATTACATTCATTCGAAGCACCAACTTCCTTTGTTTTCCAGCTGCAACTGGAAGGAGGCTCCAACCCCATAGTTTCTCAGGCTACAACCTGAGGGAAGCTCAAACTCCCTGATTCTCTGGCTAGAACCAGAAGGAGGCTACAACACCCTATGTTCTCCGGCTACAACCACTTGTCCTTGCCCCATCCAACCACCCTGAAGTAGAAGTAGAATGATGGAACCACTGTCACACTATCACTGTGAGATATATTGTTGTAAACCCGTACCAATAAACCTGAACCATGCATCAACCTGTACCTCAACTTGTAATCAACCTGTACCATAAACAAGTGCATCAACCATGCACCAACCTGTACCAAACAACCTGTAATCAACCTGTACCATAAACAAGTTCATCCAACCATGTACCAAGTATGTAAAAATCATGTTTCAACTACTCATCAACTATGACTCATCAATATGTACCAACATCATCAACTATACACCTCATGTATGTGCCAACTCATCAATTGTTTCTCTCAACCATGTACCCAACATGTACCTTAACCAAAAGACCTCATCAATTTCATCATCCAAATATGATTTGTAACTTTGTAATATACCTGGTGTATATGATCACATACCTGCAAACCTTCCTTAACTTTGACAACAAGAGACTAGCATCTTCATCAAACTTCTCACATGACTAGTTTTTGGATTAGTCAACAACCCTAACTTGAAATGATGATAACTTTGTACCTGTAATGAATAAATATATGAAAGTGATATAAAATGTTATTCAGTGTGTTTTATGCAATTCCTCTAGGTGTCACTACTTGGAACCTCTCAGAAAAGGAGTTATAGCAAAAATGACACATTGCTGAATTTTGGCTTATTCTAGAGAGCGGCCTTGTAGAGCATGCCCCACACAAAATATTTGTTGAATCAATATGAAATTGTTACACGAAATACTATAGACTGTACTCTAATCAAAACATTTTGTCTCACTGAATGTGGATCTGTTATGAATAAGTTATGACGTTTTTACCTGAAACACTTGTTTTTGACTAGTTTCAGGACTAGCCAAAAACCCTATTTTCCACGGAGTGTAACTCCAAAAATACAACGACCCACAAAATGATTTTTTACCACCGATAGTTGGATATGGTTCCTCAATGGAATATCAATTTCAAGGTCTTAATCATTCTAGAAAAAAAGGTATTGTGAAAATGGTGAGATGACCTGAAAAAAACATACCTTAGAAAGCATCATCAAAAGAATTTATCCTTCCTTGAATTTCGGCCTTCTTTTCTTCACTTTCCTCAGAAAATCGTCTTAGATATCATTTGGTTACCTTAGAAACCTATAGGTATTCAATATTCTCAAGTGTAATTTAAATGAGAGAGCCTTGCCTCTTATTTATACTCTCCAAGTAGCTTCCTTAAAAACATCTTCTAGGTCACTTTGCCCACTTTCCTTATTTTAGGGTTAACCCACTTCTAATTTCTCCATTAAATTTATTATTTAAATAATT
>ML816252.1:27347-64210 GCA_009831015.1 Picea engelmannii | reverse complement strand
CACTCATCACTTCACTTTATTATTTACCTTTAAAAAATCTTAAACCACTTTGACTACTTTGACCTTTTGGGGCTTCTAGATGACATATGAGGGTCCTCCAACTTCGTAAGGCCATAACTCTCAAACCGTGAGGAGTTATGTGATGGTCCACATACCACCAGAAATGGAATGACATGTACTATCCATATAGGATAGTTTCACTAAAAAATTCATTGGCATTCATCTCATTAATCCACAAATAAGCATGGGTTCTCTAACCATACTTCTAGGATAACTCAATCTGCAAAGCGTCTTCCCGTGAGGGATTTCAACATAAGGGGACCACTTTGGAGTTCATCCATTTATACTTATTATCAACCATGATAAGAAAATAACGAGTCATCTTTACATCAAACAATCATGGGTCCATTACCCAACCTTTGTGCTATGGGGCTTTCTTCAAGGGTTGACATCAATGACAACCAACCTTAATCAATAGGCCATTCCATAATAGAATCAACTTTCATTGGATCCACAGCGATACCTTCTCTAGAAATAATGTGTCCCAAATAATGAATCTTTGTCTGATAAAATGAACATTTCGACAACTTTTAGTATAAATTGTTTCCTCTTAAACACTACAACACTAATATCATGTGTTCATCGTGATCCTCTCTCATCTGAGACTAAATCAATATATCGTCAATAAATACATGTACAAACCTATCTAATTATTCACAGAATACCCCATTCTTTAAACTCATAAATAAACTATGGGCATTCGTCAATCCAAATGGCAATAAAGTAAATTCATAATGTTTGAATCTTGTCTTAAACGTTGTCTTAGGAATGTCTTCCTCTTTGATTTGTAACTGGTGATACCCCGATATCAAATCAATCTTTGAAAACTTTTTCCCTCCCTTCATTTGATCAAATAAATCATCAATTATCGATAACAAGTATTGGTTCTTAATCATGGCTTTGTTTAATTGACAATAGTCAATGCAAAGCCTCCATGATACATCCTTCTTTCTTACAAAAATTATTGGTGCACCCCACGGTGATACACTTGGAAGTATAAGTCCCAAATCCAACAACTCCTTCAATTGCTTCTTTCACTCTTGCAATTCTGGTGTCGACATCCGATATGGTGTTCTAGAAATTGGCTTTGTTACAGGTTTTAAATATATAGTAAATTCCAATTCTCTTTTTCGCAATAAATCCGGTAATTCCTCAAGAAAAACATCTGCAAACTCTGACACTACTAGAAAGTCTTCCAATCTTTTAGTGTTGCCTTTTTCATTAAGCGCTAAAATGGCGTACAACTTACATCCTTTGTGCATTCTTTTCTATAATTGTAGGGAATAAATAAATATTAGCAATACTCCTTGGTTTCTTCCTACAATTACTCTACTCTGTCCCAAATCATCAATTAAGCTTAATCTCTTTGTATTGCAGTTAAGTATCACGTTGTGTGATTCTAACCAATCCATTCCAATCACAATGTTGTCGGATCCCAAGATGGTGACATAGAGGTTTACATTTGCGACGAAATCACCCAATTTAATGTTAAAATCCTTAACCTTTCCTCCAACCTTTTGCTTGGCTCCAGATGTCATTTCCACATATCTAAATTCATCTTGTTTGAATTCCTTCACCTTAATTCTTTTAAGTGCAACACTAGATATAAAACTCTCAGTAGCTCATGGATCTATCAAAACAATAAATTGTTGATCTACTATCATACCTGAAGTCTTCAGCACTGTAGACTGGTGCTCGACCTAGAAGTTATTAACCGTTGCATGAATCCTATTGGCCTTGCCCAAATATCCCATTTTCATATGTCCCACTGATCTGCCAGATCTTGCCTTCTCAATAGGACAATCTCTCTAATAGTATGGCTCTCCACAAGTATAACATATGTTCTTAGGTTCGGTGCTCCTAGTTTTAGAGGAATAATTTGTTGGTCTAGGGTTCTGAGGCCCTGATCTATTCTGTGGAACAAATCTAGACTATTGATGCTACGAAGGATGATGTGGTAGTGATCTATATGGAGTCCTATGAATGGTAGTTTGTCTACGTGGTGTAAAAAATATAGGTCCTATGGGTGTATCATGGTGCCCATAAGTCTATCTAACAGGTGTCTGTTGTCATGGCACCCTAAGTGGCATCTGTCCTCTCTGCCTGGAAGGATTCCTATATTGAACCCCATCGTTCAACCCTTCTTCAATGATAAAATATTTATGTATTGCATCGTGCAAAGTCTAAGGCATCAAAATCCTTACCTTAGCACGAATGTTGTAGTTGATACCGAACACAAGATTATTCACCTTTAACTTATCAGTGTTCATATGTGGAGCATATCTCATCAACTCCATAAATATATCCTCATAGTCAGTTATTGTACGACTTTCCTATCGTAAAGCGTTGAATTCATTGAGTTAGAGCTCAATAAACTCCTAAGATAGATATCTCTATCGAAATCGTTCCTCGAACAATTCCCATGAAACATCTTCAACGACCATGTTCATTTGTGGTAAGAGTGTCTTCCACCAAAGAAAAGCACTCCCTTTCAACTGGAAGACCGCCATGTGTAATTTCATGTTGGAGGTATAATCGTGCAATGCAAAACACATTGTCATATTCTCCAACAAAGCTTCAACAGCTAAACCATCAATGGAACCCAAGAACTCAGGAAATTTTACTTTATATAGTTCTCTATGAACACTACCACTAACTACATGAGGGTGCTACTAACCCTCAATGGGCAAAGAATCCCTTCCCTCGTCGCGATCAAGGTGATTTATCAACCCCTCATACATCCTCTGAAAATATCTCATAATTCCCATGACAGATCTCCCACTTCATATTGCTCTTGTCGATAGTTTGTCCTTCTCTGTGTGGAGAAGATCCCTCAAGTTTTGATGTACTTAGAGTATTCATTCCTCTTCCTCCTGCAGGCCAACGTATACTCATTATTCATCCTCTAACCACGATATCTGCCATAAAACAATTTCAAATTATATTAGTATTACATATTCAATTAAACATAAGCATTATAAGTCATAATGGGTATGGTGTCGCAAAGTGGAACCCGCTCTGATACCATATGTAACAACCTTCTCTTCCAAACCTCTTTGTGAATCATATTTACAAGAGCATAAACAAATATTTAGTAAATCAAAATTTATCATAAAAAACAATTTGTGTTTTTTATTTTTATTTTTTCCGAGAAAGTCGGTCATAATTTATATTCAATTTTCATTGATATAATTTCATATACCCAAATCGCTTCCTAATTTATTAACATAAAAAATTATAAATTAATTCCAAAAATTAATTCATTGAATCAATTGAAAAAATTTAGTCATTAATGGAAATCAATAATAAATTGTTAATGTTAAATTATTACTACATAATCATTAATGACAATGACTATTTAAATCATTAACCATTTGCTATCATTTATTTATCCATTATTAATTATATATATATATATATATATATATATATATATATATATATATATATAGAGAGAGAGAGAGAGAGAGAGAGAGAGAGAGAGAGAGAGATACAAACTAAATATTGATAATTTCGGCTTTTCTTACTATGAGCAGTGGATAGAATTAATCATTGTAAGTTCTAATTTTGACATTTCAATATTTAATAAGGAACCAATGATCGTTCAATATTTGACAACCTAGTAAAGTAAAGGTCAAACTAATAAAAACTTTTACAATACCAAAATGATAAATCATCACTTAGGTAATTTCTTCTGTTTCAATCCAGTCCTTAAAATATGTATAAAAATCAAATTTTTTTTATATATTTTTATGCCTACACTAATTCTTAGAAGATTCTAACACACAGGTCAGAACCAGTAACAGTTATCGATGAGTGCATAAATACATAATACAATACGTTGATTTACCACATGAAATTAAGGATTGGTGGTGTTGTAACCTAGGTATCCACCCCTTCCCTTTCCCTCCTTTACCCTGTACATCCATCAAGTATGATTTATGTTTTGTTCTTGCTAAGATTATTCTCCATGATTTAATCACTCAGCTTCAATGGCCCTTACTCGTTTTTACTTGTTTTGCACCATCTTTTGCTTTCCTGAAAGGTGATTACATGTTCTGGTTTGAGTTTGAAAATAATTTTCATCATGTTTATCACTAATTGAGCATGCAGCAAGTCAATCAAGTCCTTTGTATGCGTAGGAAACATCAAAAAAGAAAGATGTAGCAATCCATTTCGGGTTTAGATTGTGAGAACAAACATGTTAAATTTCCAACAGTGGAGATCCAACAGTCAATTCAGATCAATGGCTCTCATGCATTCGGAGTTTCAAAATTGTACGAGGTTTAAAACCAAGGCAATAGGAATGTCACTTTGTGACTTCAACGTTCAAGCATTCGAACTTGTCATTGTTTCAATCTTCCGAAGTGCCCGAGTGTCGAAGTTTCAAAGCCTTCGAACACCGAAGTTCCTAAAATGCCGCCACATCACTCCAGGAGAACGTCATTGCGGGATATTCCAATCCAAAAAAAACATGAACCTTTGAAGTGCAAGAGCCCCAAAGTGTCGGAGTGGACCCTCACTGCCACGTCACTTCACGAGTTCATTAATCTGGGAGGTTTTGGTCCAGAGAAAACACATTTCTATGAAGCTAGGAATGTCGAAGAGTTGAATATGCGTGGCATTCATATGTCGAAGACACATGGCATTCATCTATTGAGATGCATGGAATTCATCTATCGCCGACACATGGCACTCATTTCAGGCCCTTGTGGTACGTCATATGAACATTTTCGGGTGACATGTGGCACTCTCTTTCAGGTGGACACGTCAGTGATAGTGATGTCATGTGGACACATCAGATCTGGGAAATCGCCACTCTAGGAGATTTTAGTTCAGATCAAACATAGTTCTCTGGATCCCTAAAGTGTCGAAATGTCAAAGTACCAAAGCCCTAAACATCTGAGCACCGAAAGGTTGACATGTTAGCTCTAGGACATTATCATTCTAGGGCATTTCAATGCATAGCAAACTTAGTTTCCCGAAGCATCGGAGCCCCAAAGTACCACATCACTCTGTGAGTCTGGGCCTCCAGGAGGTATCCAAACTTTGCATTCAAAACCTCCCAAACCCCGAAGATTCGATGACGCGTGGAAATCATCTATTATGACACATGGCACCCATTTCAAGCACTTTTGGGTACATCATCTATATTATTTCGGGTGACGTGTTTCACCCTTCTTTTTGTGGCACGTCAGCGAAATGACCTCACACTACCACGTCAGATCTGGGGGATTTCAATTCAGAGAAAACAAAGTGTGAACCGCTGAAGTGTTGAATCCCCGAAGAGTTGGAGCCCTAAACTACCACGTCACTATGCAGCATTGACACTCTCGGATATTCTCAAAATCTACATTCAAAATCTCCTGAACCCCAAAGAGCCAGAGTTCCTAAGTGTCAAAACACCGAAAGGATTAAAGTCTTAATCTCAGGTTAATTAGAAAAGGTGTTGGTTAATGACTTTGGGATTTCGGGCCTCCGGGAGATATGAATACTCTGGACCCCAAATCTCCCAAACGTCGAATTTCTGAAGTGACTTATCTTCGTTAATTGCATATTTTGAGGTTGAAAATGGTTCCAAACCAAGGAACGCCAATCCAGTCAAAGGCATCATATGGATCGTCCGAAAGCATCTCGGTGATATCCAACAAGTATAGAACAGAAGCTTTGGAATCCGGACACTGCAAATCCACAACCAGGAACTCGAGAAGCTGTAATCTGGACTGCAGTTGGAATATCATAGACTCTAGAAAATTTCCAAATGACTTACTTCTTTCCCCTACGGGATAAGTTGAAGAAAAAACATTGCCAACACATCCAATTATCTCTTTGTTGCCTCCAACAGCACACATGCATGCCAGTGCTCAATACAGAACTTGATTATGTCACTCATATTCATTTTTTGTGAAATCTCGGTTAACTCCAGCATGTGCATCAATCTATTTTCATTACTAGTAGCATTTTTTAGTTGTTCAATTGAAAAACTCTTTTAGATTCAGTTAATAAGTGGTCTTTTGTGTGTGATAAGAACCAATCCTTTTTTATTAATTCAAGCTCAAAGTATACGTTAATATAATCCAACAGTGTTTTAGCTAATTTAATAAGTTGTTTTACAACTGGTAGTGTAGAGTTAAGCCTCAGTCCCAAATGGATGAGATCCTCTGCAACTCTAATAAGTATGCAGTTTGTGTATGTTTTGAGGGTTCGATTTTTGGGAAAAAGAAGATCAATACATCATTTGGTTGAACATGTTCTATGAATGGATTAAATCTATCTACCTAGTGAATATACTCTTGATGACAGTGTTTTTGTCCAAATCTACACGTGTTTTTATCTTATCTTGAATGCGGTTTTTTATTTGTGCGAAGTACATTTCATTTCCTTTAGCTATTGTATAACTTGTCTTTACTATATGCAACCTGTGAAACAACAAATGCTATGGTGAAGATTTGTTTTTGTTGCAACCTGTGGGATTAATTATGTTTTTGATGCATGTTTAATGTCTTGAAATGTTTTTTTAAGTATTAAACTTCTTTCAGCAGATTATTCATTGAGTGGTTTGTTGTTTCCCTTTTTTTTTACCTCTATTATTTCAGTTGTCTGTCATTTGTGTGCCACCAGCCAAGGAGAACCCTCATCTATATCATTTTTCCAACCCACCATGCTCTTGTCTTCACAAAACCAACCCTCTAACTGACCAACAAAATCAAAAAACTAATCATTCTAAACTTGAGGTGGCCTAGCTCTACCCTTCGGCAATTGAGTCCAGACTTTAGGACCAACATCTTCCAACGTCAATTTTTGTTGTCATGTTTATCTCTCAAATTGCATGAAATATTTACCAAGATATAATGGGGAAGGGGATGTGACAGCTTAGGAACATCGGGTAGCCTTCTACAACTTTACAGACAACTTCAACATTCACTATGCAAATGTGTGGATGAGGTTCTTTGTACAAATCCTTGATGGGGAGGTAAGAAAATGGTTTTGAGGCCTCCCTCCAGCCTCCATTGCAAATATTGATGTGTTAGATGAATCTTTCATAAAGAAATGGGGAGATAGAAGGGATTATGTGTATTACATCATTGATTTTGGGGCCCTTAAGAGAAATAATGGTGAGTATATTTCAGACTTCACCAAGAGATTCAATAAGATGTATGGTAGAATCCTAGATGAGATCAAACCAACTAAAGCCTCTACCAAGATCACTTGTGCCAATGCATTTGATGCTTATTTCTCCCTTTTGTTGAGGGAGAGAAGATCCACCACCTTGATTTCCATGCAAGAAGCATCCATTGAGGTTGAATCCAACATCTTAGCATCAGACAGGTTAAAGACTAGATCTGATAAAGACAAGAAGAAACAAAGAGAGGAATCCATTGCCTCCTCTGACCTAGGCACATATGATCTAAAATTGATGAAATTACCAAAACTTTGAAGGATTTGACATCTGAAATAGCTAAGATGAAATGGGAATCTAAATAACCAAATAGAGCTTTTCAAGGGGCTGGGAATAGAAATCCAAACCAGTTTAGAAGGTCAAATGATGCCCCTCAGATAATGCAGAGAGAGAGGAGGAATTTTGATGATAAAAGAGTAGTACCTCCTTTACGGAACAAACATATTGAGGAGATGGATGCAAATAGTGATGATGTGGATGATGCTGATGTATTTTTCAATGAAACAAATCTTTACACTAGTCACTTAATGCAGCAAGATTATGAGGTAGCACAACTGTCAAAATAGTTTGATATTGAGATAGGGGAAGAGGGGGTTGTTCAAGGCCATCCCCAAAAGAAATATGACTTGATGCCTAGAACAGGTGTTCCCAAATCCACCACCTCTGATCGGAACAGAAAAAAATAAGTTCCTCCCAAGCCAAATCCAAGGAAGGGTGAATTGGCTAAAGCTCACCAGCCTCCTCCTTTTAAACCTATTGTTCCTGAAGTAAAGGAAGTTGATAGGCCACAAGCATATTTTTTCCTAGAGCATGAGTTGAGAAAGATAAAGATCCTTGTACCTCTCTGAGAATTGTTGAAATATGAGACTTTGAAATAATCCATTATGAAGGTTCTGTGGCCACCTACTTCTGTTGTAACTTCTGATGTAATTAGTGTGGAGGATGAGAATGCAGCCATTAATGTGGGCCCACATATCAAGGATGGACCTGATGCCTCTCCACCATTCTATATATATTTTAATTTCCATGGCAAGATCCTACATAAATGTCTCATGGACTCAGGTGCCTCACACAATGTAATGCCTAAGGTTTTTATGGAGGAACTAGGTCTTGAGATCACCAAACCCTACCAAGACCTTTACTCCTTTGACTCAAAAAAATTCAAATGTTTGGGATTAATAAAATATCTAGTGGTTTCTTTGGCAGAGTTACCCATGAAGAGTGTAGTGATGGACATCATTGTGGCTGGCATTCCCCCCAAGTTTGGTATGCTTTTTTCTAGGATGTGGGCCAAGAAGGTTGGAGGATCATTACAAATGGACCTCACATATGCCACCATCCCTGTTTTCGGAGGAGAGAATGGGAGGATATATACGGAGGTCAGATTGGACTATATCGTCAGGGACCATAAGAATCTAAGCAATCACCCAATTTATGTTGTTGAGGATGAGATCGGATCATCTATTTTTCATCTAAATAATGAGGAACTGGAAATTACAGTTAGAAAATGTAAAAATCAATCACAGAAAGGTCAGCAGAACAAAGTTTGGAAGATGTATTTCGATGGATATTCATCAAAAGAAGGTTTGGGGGATGGTATAGTTCTCGTTTCCTCGGCGCAGGATGTTATAATGTTCTCTTATAAGCTAGAATTTGAGACTACTAACAATATAGTTGAGTATGAAGCGTCGGTGCTTGGATTGAGGGCTGCTAAAGACATGGTCGTTGAAAGTTTGGCATTTTTGGTGATTCTGAGTTAATCGTCAATCAAGTAAAAACATCTATCAAGCTAAGCAACAGAGGCTCAAACAATATAGGAATGAGGTGTGGGACCTAGTTGACAACTTCTTTCTGGAATTTAATATCTCCCTCATTCCTAGAGAGACAAATCATAAGGAATATTATTTGGCATTGGCTACCAGGACCTACAGACCTCCCATTAACCCAAATATCAAGTATCAGGTGGAAGTCACACATAGGAAATCCATACAACATAAAGCATTAGTGGGTCTTTAGGGAATAATTATCCAGTATCCCAATAGATCAAGAGGGTGAATATGATGAATCGTCTTATCAACAAACATCTCATCTATTGAACAAAGTGGTTTGCCACAACATTGTGGAACCCAAAACAAACCACATCCCCAGGGGTCTAGTATCACTGGAAAGGTTATTTGACATTCACGATGTCTGGAGAGGAGCTTCCATAAAAAATTAAGAAGAAGAAGTGATGGACTGCAACATTGGGACTGTTGCAAATCCAAAAATAGTCAAAGTTTCCAAGGCACTACCTCCATGTTGGCATAGGAGAAAACTAGGGGTTCAACACTACAACATCGCACCAAAAGAACCCCAACTACTGGCCCTTTCGGTGACACCTGCGAAGCAGATGAAGTCTCACCCAAGGTAGAGGCAGGGATGGTTGTAAGACTCAGGTGTCTGCAACCTTAGCTAGGATATAGATCTGTGATTATATCACTTACAAAGTACTTATCATCGATCATTCATCAATATTCAACCCTTATTATACTTCGCAGATAACATAGAGCATCGCAACATTCACTTAGATCTAAGATATTTCAGCATTTAGCAATAGTAAAACAGTTCAGATCCAATAGATCATCACTAAGCACCTTCATACATGTCATATCTAACATTCACACATAGCTAAGAAGCACAAAGCATAAGTAGATCCATCTAAATATATCAAAGCACTTTGCAAAAGCATGGATAAACACATCGAGTCAAAGCATAAAGCATAACACACAGATTTACATGGTTCACCCCCTCCCTAGGGCTACATCCACCAACTCTTGTTCTTTATTAGCATCTTCAATCAGTTACAAGCACAAAGTTACCAAAACCCTTCTTTGCATAAGACAGAATATTTGTGCAGCTCGCTAGATCCTTCTTCCTTTCGCTTACATCACAAATCCTTCTATATCTTCTACAGCAACTTGCACTAGCTCTGCAAGCCTTTTACAATCATGCATAGAGCACTTACACAGTCTATTAGCACTTAGCTTACATCACATATATACAATCCTTCTCTACTAGATTCCTAGATGTCTATTTATACATTTACAAAAGTGGGCCTAAGCATGGGTGAACCCACAGGATGACATCCATTTCCCGTTACATATTCCCAAAACCAAAAATGGGCTCAAAAGTGGGTCGAGATCCCATGATCTTTGCTTCATCTGGCATGCCATCTTTGACAGGATGTCGAAGTCCCAAAAATGTTCGATCATGACCAATTAACTCCAAAGCTTGGTCAAGGGCCAACAGGCCCCCAACACTCACTTGTGACTCATCCCGAGTCACTCTGGTCTGAGAAATTCTACCTCGAATGCCTCGATCTTGGCTTGATCTACTTTGACCTGCTGCAATGCGACGACCTCTTTCTCAGTGAATTCCTGGATGAGTGCGTCATTGACTGGTCCCTCTAGGCGTTGTTTTGTTGCACTCACAACCTGTTCAAGTTCTACTCTTTGGTTTTCAACTTTAGTGAATAGTTTGCATGCCTTCTCTTGCACTGGTTGAAGTCATTGAGAGAATTCCATCACTTTACTCTGAATCGTGTGGATTTTTTGTTGGGTCATGCGTTGCTCTGGAAACCTCTTCATTCTTTCGACTGGTGACAAGGCCTTCAGCTGCGCTTGTAATATATTTGCATGCTGCTTTTCTTCTTGGAGTTGTGACTCCAATGCCTGCAAATCTGGATTCTCCATGAGGCTCTCATATGTCTGAGCACTCCTAGAAGTCAGTTGCTTGCATTCTAATTCAAGGGCTTTCAATCTGCCAACTTCACTGCAGGCAGTTTCCTCTCTTAGGTCTCTTATATCTTGAGGGGTCTCGGGCACAGTGTGAAGTTCCAGTTCTGCAATGCGTTGTTGAAGTTGTTGGATCACTCCTTCCAGTTGTGCCAACTACTGTGGAACCCATTCTTCTGTTTGGACTTCGATGACTGTCATAGAGCGAAGTGATCTGTTGACCAGTTCCTTTGTCTCGAGTTGATCTATGAGAAACTGCTCCTTGCTCTGTTGTAGCTTCTCTTTCTCCTTGTCCCACTTCGCTTGAAGAGCAATATTTTCCCATTTTGCATTACCCTGTTTCTCTACAAGTGCGCTCTATACTTGTGTCAAAGCCTAGGTGGCTTGCACTATCTCTTCCTAAGCTCGTTGAAGGCGAGCTTCAACTTTATTGGCTATCTAGTGCAATTGGGTTGGCTCATCTCCTGGTTCTGATGTTCCAATTGTCAAGGGTGTAGTAGAAACTGTGTGGCTGGACTGTAGTGTCTGTTGCACTTCTTGAAGTTCACCCTTGATTCGGCTAAATACCTCCTCATGCTTCACTTCTTTCCTTTCTGCGATCTCCAGTGAAGCGTCATTCAGCATAGTGACTAAGAAGTCGAAGTTTTCTAGGGTGAGGGTAGTCTTAAACATAGTCTTGGTGGCTTTATCTTTCTTCCGGGATGAAGGCTTTGGTGGGATAACCTTCCTTTTCTTGGATGGATCCTCCTCTCTAGGCAAAGTAACTTCGCCTTTGTTTTCTTGACTTCTATGCCACCTAGCTCTCCACCATCATCTCCCTTCTCAGGTGAGATCGAAGTGGTCTTCGCCGATGTGCTATGGACATATTGCACTTCATCATATTTCTTCATCTTGCTTGTACCAGGTGTGTCCATCATAGTTTCAGGGCTATCCACATCAGAAATATCTACGGGGTCCACTAGAATAAGGAGGTTCACCGACCATTCCTTGGTAATCTCCTCCAAGTCATCTTTTGTCAACTTGTAATATGACTGGAGTTATTTTTCATTCTCATCAGCACGTGCTGTAATATAGGTGAAGTGGCGGTCCGCGTTGAATTTCATCAAGGGTATAAACTTGTGAAGTGTGTTCGGGGTGATGCGTGGTGTAGCCTGGATTGCGATCTTCAACTGGTGGTAATAGGCATGGAAGACAGCATTGGACTTCCACTGCTTTTTCATGTCGCTGGAGTACCACAACGTACAGAACTTCACGGCCAGTGGTTCAAAGGGTTCGATATCTGGGAAAGTGGTGCCTTCTGGTAGCTCCCAGGCGATGAAAGTGATCAGTATGAGAAGCCAACTAAAGTGGAACTCATNGGTTTACAAGGTACTATGCCCAGTTCATCTGTAGTCTCTCCGCGCACTTTCCTGCGAGGTCAACTATGAATCTAGTCACTTGGGTTGGTCTGTTCTTGCGAACTAGATTTCCTGCGATCAACTGACAGGCAAGGTGCACTGCGCCACTCTGGATAGATTCTACCTTGCAGCCTCGCGTGTCCTTCTCGACATCACCATAAGTTTCCTTAATCCTCTGTGCTAATGCTTGGTCTGAGGTATTTCTAGGGTAAAACTCTTATGGTTCAGGGCATTGCATATTAAGCCCTTTGATCTGATTGATCAATTTCGAATCCACAGTGATGCGTCGGTTCAGCCATAGGTATCCTCCGTGATAGCATGACAGTAGTAACTTTACACATGCATTCACCTCTTGATGTCGTCTAAAGTGTGAAATCTTCATCACGTTCAACATTGTAGAATGTGTGATGTTTTGGGTCCATGACTATGGGATGATATTGGAATTATTTCCTTTGGTCCTGGTTAAGTGCTTATGCAGGGCTAACATTATGTAAGATTTATGATCTCCAAGGTTGAATTCACTAAATTTCAGTGCCGCGAGCTTATACCGGTCAGCACGAACTGCACGCACCCCTTTCGGAAGGTACGCGGTGATCAAAGTATACTCGAAGTATCAAGGTACACTATCACGATTGATGGCGTCGCTCAAAGGTGGTAGGTAAGCTGGTAGAATGTGTGGAATAAGATTGGCGTTCATGATGTCATCTCTGTGCTTTGTCCATTTCTCATCGGTCAGTCGGGATGGACCGGCGTGAGCAGTGGAAGGAGAGGCCTATAGTCCTCTTGTCAAAGATGCTTGGATTCCTATAGATAACCCTCGCTCCAACATGACTCTCTCAGTCATTAAGTCAATCAAAACTTGTTCAACAACTTTCTCTGCGGTGCTGAGCTCGTCCGACATACAAGCTTGGGATCAATTATATTGGGTGTGAACTGAATTCAGATACTACATTGAAGGGTATGGGAACAAGGCAATGATCACAATGAAAAATAATCTTAGGCTTTGGGCTCAAATTCTCAGTTAGCAAAATTATGCTCGGTGCGTGGTGCGATGGACTAAATAAGAAACTTAGCAACGATATTCTTGCAACGAGTATGGGGTGTCATTAACTCATGTTCTGTCCCTTATGGCGTGGTCGAACGGTCTAGTGGTGAAATATCAATGCTTTCCGACCTGTTCGGAGTGGCAGTTGAACGATTATATCAGCTTCTAACGGATATATTGCTTCACCTCGGTGAAGTGGCCTATGTCGCTAGTGTGATATCTCTACGAAGTTCAAATTTTGCAAGTTTTCCTTCTGCGATGCTCCCTCTGGAATATTTCGTAGCCTATCAATCTTAGCTCTCTTTTTACTTAGCTTCCTAGCCTTCTTTCCAGTGAGCTTCATCTTGGTGATTCTCTTCCCATTCTGATCCTTATTTTCCTTGGACATAGTCACTTCGTGCTACTAATATTCTCTCATAAGACTCAGGGGTAATACTTCTTCTATACCTGAGACAGATACTTCAATCTTATGTGAGTCCTCTAATTCTCTTGCAGCTTTGACATATAGGCTTCTAGTGTCAAATAGATTCGATTTGTTCTCATGTTCTTCAATCCACTGCGTGATCATTCTGGTCACGAAATCTGTTAACTCTTGTCTATATTGTT
Source organism: Picea engelmannii (assembly GCA_009831015.1). Classification (NCBI taxonomy): domain Eukaryota; kingdom Viridiplantae; phylum Streptophyta; class Pinopsida; order Pinales; family Pinaceae; genus Picea; species Picea engelmannii. The sequence continues at coordinate 50,149 of ML816252.1, read as the reverse complement.
CTAAAACCTATTCTTCTTCCTTCTTTCTGGCTTGATCTCTTTCAATCCAAGGTTTTCTAAGTAACATAGTAAATGGGGCGATGTCCTCAATAAATTTGATAATCTCAAAATCTTCCTCTGTCGAAGTTCCATTAGAATTCATAGATATCTGAGTGAGCCTTCCACATAGGTTCACCATTTTTCCTCTAAATATCCCTATTCCTCTTAATGAAGGGATCATAGCAGGCCTTCCTATAGCTTCCCAAGTTTTCTCTGGCATAATGTTCACTTATGTTTCTTCATCAAGAACACAGTCAATGTCGAAGTCTCCTATTCTTACCTCGATGCATTCTTTCTCTTTAAATATATCTGATAACCTAATATGTCGGTGGTCATTCAAGGTGTCTTTCATCTGTAGTAACATCTTCTCTGATTCTTTCTGGGGTTCTACTATTTCTAGATCTGCCTTAGGGTTTTCTTCATTCGGATTCATTCTTTCAAGCTTAGCAATCATTCTAGGGAAATCCAACACTTCATGGTCCAAAGCTTTGCAACATAAGAAACTAGATCTTCCATCAGGGCATTCCTTAGCAAGATGTCCTGGTCTTCTGCAACTATAACAGAGGGTTGACCCTCTCTTTCGTTTAAATGTTCCCCAACTTCTTCTGTACTGCGCACCAGGATCATGGTAGTTAGCCTGCAAAAATTTATTTCTAGGATCCTGCATCCATTTGTTAGTCCAAACATTCTTTCTATGCATAGGTATAACATATCTATCATTGTAGTTATCAGATCTATTCATATCAAACTTTATTTCATCCATTAGATCCCTAGTTTTTAAGCTAGGACATAATCTATCAAACATACCTAGATCCATGTTTTTAGAAACAAAAATTTCCACTTATCTTACTTCTACAGAGTACAAAGCTTCCATATCTAAAAACTTTTAACTATTCTTACCTTTATCAAAGAACAAATATTATAGATCTTACCTCTTTTCTACAGATTTGGCCTCTCTTCTTCAGAAACTTCTACTTTTACCTTTCTTAGAGCACAAAGAATTCAGATATTGCTTCCTTTCTTTGGATCGGGCTTCTTTCCTTTCAGATATAACCTCTTTTCTTCAGATTGGGGCTTCTTTCTTTAGCACGAATCTTTTCAGATCAAGTGGAATACTGCGCACTAGAGCATAGATCCATGCACAGAGCTTCCATAGTTTCAGGACGGATCTTTTCACAAAGCTTCTTCTTCCTCAGTTCCCAGCAATCACAAATTCAGGTCCCGACAATGAAACCATTTGTTGGCACAAGGGCAGACCTAGGGTTCAATGCTACAACAACGCACCAAAAAAACCCTAACTATTGGCCCTTTCGGCGATACCTGTGAAGCAGATGAAGTCTCACCCAAGGTAGAGGCAGGGGTGGTTGCAAGACTCAGGTGTTTGCAACCTTAGCTAGGACATGGATTGGTGATTATATCACTTACAGAGTACTTAGCATCGATCATTCATCAATATTCAACCCTTATTATACTTCGCGGATAGCATAGAGCATCACAGCATTCACTTAGATCTAAGATATTTTAGCACTTAGTAATAGTAAAATAGATCAGATCTAGTAGATCAGCACTAATAACCTTCATACATGTTAGATCTAACATTCACACATAGCTAATAAGCACAAAGCATAAGTAGATCCAAATCAGGGATAAACACATCAAGTCAAAGAACAAAGCATAACACACAGATTTATGTGGTTCACCCCCTCCCTGGGGCTATGTCCACCGACTCTTCTTCTTTATTAGCGTCTTCAATCAGTTACAAGCACAAAGTCACCAAAACCCTTCTTCACATAGGACAGAAGATCTGCACAGCTCGTTAGATCCTTCTTCCTTGCGCTTACATCACAAATCCTTCTATATCTTCTACAACAACTTGCACTAGCTCTGCAAGCCTTTTACAATCATGCACAGAGAACTTACACAGTCTATTAGCACTTAGTTTACATCACATAGATACAATCCTTCTCTACTATATGCCTAGATTTCTATTTATACATTTACAAAATTGGGCCTAAGTGTGGGTGAACCCACGGGCCGACATCCCTTTCCCATTACATATTCCCAAAACCCAAAATGGGCCCAAAAGTGGGCCGAGATCTCGTGATCTTTGCTTCGTCTGGTGCTCCATCTTCGACAGGCTTTCGAAGTCCCAAAAATGGTCGAGCATGACCAAGTAACTCCAAAGCTTAGTCAAGGGCCAACACTCCAAGACAAAAAGATAGGTATGTCAGCCTCATGAAAATTTTCATTGATTCTTTTGCATGTTCGTATGAGGATTTGAAGACATTTGACATTGACATCATCCAGCACAAGATCCCTCTGAAGGTTGGTTCTAAGCCATTCATATATAATATCAGGAAATGCAATCCCATGTTGATGTCCATAATTGAAAAAGAACTTAAAAGAATGCTTGATGCCAGAATTATTGCTCCTTTGAGGTACTCAGATTGGGTGGCCAACTTGGTACCTATGAGAAAAAAGAGTGGGGAAATACACTTGTGTGTGTATTTCCCAAATCTCAACAAGTGTTCCCTAAAAGACAACTACCCCGTACCCAAGATGGACCATATTTTGCAAAGGGTAGTAGGTGCCCACATAATTTCCTTGTTGGATGGGTACTCTGATTATAACCAAATAGCAGTATGTGAAGACGAAAAAGAAAAAAAAAATCACCACACCATGGGGGACATTTATGTATGAAAAAATTCCCTCTGGGTTCATGAACGCAGGGGCCACCTTTTAGAGGGATATGGATGTAGCCTTCATGGGGGAGAAAGACAAATTTGTGGCTTTATATTTGGATGACATCACCATTTTCTCCAAATCAGATGATGAGCATTTACAGTACCTTGAGAAGATGTTCTGAAAATGCAGAAGGTATGGGATTTATTTGAATCCTAGGAAGTCCCACTTTGTTATGTCAGAAGGTAAGCTCCTAGTCCACATCATATAAGCAGGAGAAATAAAAATATACCCTAAGAGAGTGGAGTCCATTTAGGGAATTGAAATCCCCATAAATAAGAAGTTTATTCAGTCTTTTATAGGCAAAATAAAGTTTTTAAGGAACTTTGTGCCAAACTTTGATGAAATCATAAGGCCTATCACCAACATGTTGAAGAAATATGTTGTTATCAAGTGGTCATTGGAGGAAAAATAGCATTCCAAAGGATCAAACAAGGTTTTTTTGAATCCCATGTATTAATCAACCTTGACTATGCCAAAGAATTCTTTATCTTTTTTTTCGCCTCCGAGGAAACCATTGTTGTTGTGCTACTACAAAAGAATCAAGAAGGGCATGAAAAACCCATAGCCTTTTTCAGAAAATCCCTCTGAGATGTTGAGTTGAAGTCTGACATTTTAAAAAAACAGACCTATGCATTAGTCAAAGTGTTGAAATCCTTCAAGGTGTATGTGTTACAGTCTAACATAAAAGCCTATGTTCCTAGCAACAGTGTCAAAGACATTATGGTCCAGCCAGATAGTGAAGGGAAAAAAGGGGAATGGATTGTCAAATTGTTGGAATATGACCTGCACATAAATCCCACCAAGATGATAAAGGGACAGGGACTTGCCAAGTTATTATCAGAATCAAACTGTAAGGTGTTGGAATTGCATCAGACCTTCACCCAATCCGATGTGCCCATGACGTAGTCTGGACAAGATAGCATGCGGGTATTTGAAAACTAATATTCTTCACCTTGGTACAGAGACGTTATTTACTTTCTGCAACACCTAGAATGTCCACCAGATTTGAAGAAGACGAGGGCCCAGTCTCTCAAATTAAAAGCTATAAAATTCTGTATTTTAAATCAGAACTTGTATTGGAGGGATCTTATTGGCATCCTATTAAAATGTCTTGATGAAAATGAATCTAAAAAAGTCACAAGAGATATGCACAAGGGATTTTGTGGGGGACACCATCATTGGAAAGCTACATCCCTCAAGATCCTAAGGGCGGGGTACTATAGGCCCACCCTTTTCTCTGTTGTATTCACTATAGTAAGGGTATGCAATGAATGTTAAAAGTTTGCGGGAAAACAAAATTTTCTCTCACTTCCCCTGAAACCTATCACTACTAATGGCCCCTTTCAACAATGGGGATTAGATTTCATAGGTGATATAAATCCACCCTCTAGTGAGAAGCACAAATGGATCGAGTTTGTGCCCATTAGGAATGCTACTGACAAGGTGATTATTATTTTTTTGGAAACCAATATCTTTGCCAGGTTCGGCTGCCCTAGAAAGATTATAACAGAAAATGCCCAGGAATTCAAGTCCAAAGCCATGATCGACTTCTATGGAAGCCATAACATTTCCTTGAAACATTCCATGCCCTATTATCCTCAGGGGAATGGGTTGGCCAAGTCATCGAACAATTCTCTCATCAAGATCGTCAAGAAATTGTTAACTGAAAACAAGAAATCCTAGGACTCTAAACTTAAGTACACCTTGTGGGCTGATAGGATCAATACCAAGAGATCCTTGGGGACCTCACCATTCTAGCTAGTCTATGAGATGGATGGTGTCTTCCCTACTTAGCTCAGTATACCAATTCTAAAATTCGTGCAGGAATAAATCGAGGAGCTAAATGACATCCATAGGAGAATCTTTCAGATTATAGAGGTTCATCAAAAGAGAGAAGCATTGAATCAGATAACTTAGGCATACCAGAAAAAAATCAAGTCAGATTTTGACAAGAAAACCAAGAAGGAGATATTTCAAGAAGGCGACCTGGTCTTGATGTGGGATGCCAGAAGGGAAGAAAAGTCTAAGCATGGTAAGTTTTATAACATCTAGTTTGGTCCTTTCAAGGTGGTTGAGGTTCTAAATAATAATACATTTGTTTTACACAATCTAGATGATACTGAGATTTTTGGAGGACCAGTAAATGGGTGCTTCCTAAAACACTATTTTTCTTGAAAGACTGAGGGAAGGTCCCTCTTGTACCATAGTTTATTTCCTTTTCATTTTCATTTGATTAGTTAGTTTGTGTGTGAATAAAGAATCCATGGCCCAACAAAGGAACTGGGGTGTATTAGTGTTGTTGGTTTGATCTTCTTTTCGAGGACAGGAAAAGTTGGTGCCATCTCTAAATATGGTTAGAATAATTTTAATTGGCATATGGATAAAAATTTAGAAGGGGAACTAAAGTAGTAGGTTCACCCAAATCGCAGATTGCAAAGCTGATCGATGGTTCACACCTCATTTTGGAAATAAAAAGAGTCTGGATGTTAATCTCCTAGAGAGGTTTCTCAATTGAAACCATGGTATATCTTGTGAAGTACATAGCAATTGGTGGTTGATTGTGGAAGTCAGAGAATTGTGGATCCAAACCACCCTCAAAAACCTCTGAAATCACATGCTAATATCATGTCAAGGGTCCAATCATCAAAGGAAAATTCACGAGGACCATGCTTTCACTAATGAAAGACTCGGTGGGTTTCAGCAAACCAGGAGGTTTGAAGAATATGGAAAAGTCATCAAAGAAGATGGGAGAAAAACATGTTGTACAAGCCATAATGAGAAAACCTTGTACCAAACTCATTAATAAGTTGAGGTAAAATGCGAAGATCAGGTTGAACCCTGCTTTAAATGATTTGGTTATCACTGTAGATGAAAATGAATCAAAGGATGAAGATAGTGCACATGTCAGTAGAAGCAGATATACATGGCTGACAGACAGAAGCAAAGGTAAGTTACAACAAGTGGGATCGGGGTTTTGAGAGGTAAGTAACATGATCTATTGTTCTTAGCACCTCAAAGGGAAGTGTTATCCCCGATTGGAGCCAATGTTGTAACCTAGGTCTGCACCCCTACCCTTTCCCTCCTTTACTCTATACATCCATCAAGTCTAATTTTTGTTTTGTGTTTGCTAAGATTATTATTCATGATTTAATCACTCAGATTCAATGGCCCTCACCCGTTTTTACTTATTTTGCACCATCTTTTCCTTTCTTGAAAGATGATTACATATTCTGGTTTAAGTTTTAAAATACTTTTCATCATGTTTATCACTAATTGAGCATGCACCAGGTCAACCAAGTCCTTTGTATGTGCAGGAAACATCCAAAAAGAAAGACACAACAATCCATTTTAGGTTTATATTGTGAGAACAGACAAGTTAAATTTCCAATGGTGGAGATCCAACAATCAATTCATATCAACGATTATAATGAATTCGGAGTTTAAAAATCATGCGAGGTTTAACAACAAGGAAATAGGAACATCACTCTGCGACTTTCGCATTCGGGAATTCAAACTTTTCATTGTTTCAATCTTCCGAAGTACCCAAGTGTCAAAGTGTCGAAGCCTCTGAACACTGAAGTTCCCGAAATGTTTCCACGTCACTCTGGGAGAACGTCATTCCGGGAGATTCCAATCCAAACCAAACCTCTGAAGTGCAGGAGCCCTGAAGTGTCAGAGTGGACCCTCACTGCCACATCACTTTGTGAGTTCGTTCATCCCAGAGGTTTTGGTCCAGAGAAAACACAGTTCTTCGAAGCTAGGAAAGTCGAAGAGTCGAAGACATGTGGCATTCATATTTCGAAGACACATGGAATTCATCTATTGAAACGCATGGAATTCATCTGTTGCCGACACATGGCACTCATTTCAGGCCCTGGGGGTACGTCATCTGCTCATTTTCGGGTGACACGCATTACTTTCTTTTGGGTGGACATGTCAGTGATAGTGATGTCATGTGGACACGTCAGATCCATGAGATCGCCACTCCAGGAGATTTCAGTTCAAATCAAACACAGTTCTCTTAAGCCCCGAAGTGTTGAAATGTTGAAGTACCAGAGCCACGAACATCTAAGAACTGAAAGTTTAACACGTCATCTTCGGGAGATTATCATTCTGGGGGATTTCAATGCATAGTAAACTCAGTTTCCTGAAGCATCGGAGCCGCGAAGTACCATGTCACTCCATGAGTCTCAGCCTCCAGGAGGTATCCGTACTTTGCATTCAAAAACTCTCGAACCCCGAAGAGTCGATGATGCATGGCACTCATCTGTTATGACACGTGGCACCTATTTCAAGCACTTTTGGGTATGCCATCTGTACTATTTTGGGTGAAACATGTCACCCTTATTTCTGTGACACATCAACAAAATGCCTTCACACTACCACATCAGATCTGGGAGATTGCAACTCTGGGGAATTTCAATTCAGAGCAAACAATGTGTGAATTGTCAAAGTGTTGGAGCCCCGAAATGCCATGTCACTCTGCAGCATTGACACTCTGGGAGATTCTCAAACTCTGCATTCAAAATCTCCTGAACCCTGAAGAGTCGGAGTTCCGAAGTGTCGAAACACCGAAAGGATTCAAGTCTTAATCTTGGGTTAATTAGAAAAGGTGGTTGTTAATGACTTCGAAAGTTTGGGCCTCTGAGAGATATGAATACTCTACACCCCAAATCTCCCTACGCCAAATTTTTGAAGTGACTTATCTTCGTTAATTGCATATTTTGAGGCTGAAAACAAAACCAAACAAGGGAATGTTGAGCCAGTCAAAGGCATCATATGGTTCATCTGACAGCATCTCGGTGATAGCCAACATGTACAGAATAGAAGCTCTGGAATCCGGACCCTGCAACTCCACAACTAGGAACTCGAGAAGCTATAATCCGGACTACAGATGGAATATCAGAGACTCTAGAAAAATCCCAAATGACTTGCTTATTTCCCCTAGGGGATAAGTTGAAGAAAAAATGCTAACAACACATCTACTTATCTCTCAATGGCCTCAAACAGTGCCCATGCATGCCAGTGCTTAATACAGAACTCGGTTCTGTCACTCCTAGTCATTTTCTGTCAAATCACAGTTAACTCCACCATGTGCATCAATCTAGTTTCATTGCTAGTAGCAGTTTTTAGTTGTTCAATTGTAAAACTCTTTTACATTCAATTAATAAGTGGTATTTTATGTGTGATAAGAACCACTCCTTTTAATTAAGTCAAGCTCGAAGTATACGTCAATATACTCTAACAGTGTTTTAGCTAAGTTAATAAGTTGTCTTATAACTGGTAGTGTAGAGTTAAGCCTCAGTCCTAGATGGACAAGTGTTGGAGTTACTTCACACACACCTAGGATTTATTTCTCCTAAGGTTTTTCCTTGTTTATTAGTCATAATTAATCATTATCCAGTCTCCTATATTTTATGGGAGAATATTCCACCTGGAGAATATTCTCTTTCAGTTGACACTTCAGTTTGACTAGTTGAGTTGAGTTTAGATGTTGCATTGGTTTTGTTAGCATGTAACATTGGGATCATCACTATGATAATGCGCAATTGACTTGGGATCATCACTATATTGGTGCATTACCCTTGATTCCTTGATCTACTCCTCACTACTCTCTATTCAGACAGTTAAGTGAAGACTAGTTGACTAGTTGACTCAATTAGGTGGCAGTTCACTACCGTAATTGCCTGAGAGACTAGACTAGGTGGAAGTTTACTCCCGTAACTGATGGTGTGTGTCCAAATCACTTTATACCACCACTATGGCTCATCATTTACTCATGTATCATATATCTATTGTAAATTATTCACTCTTTGAGTGTGGCAAACAGTTAATGAGAATTCTTTTGTTCTTTCTCTCCTTCTTCTTCTTTCTCTAGTTCTCTCTGAAAATGTGTGTATTATTGTTTAGCTAGATATATTTTGTGCAGGTACAACACATTTACATGTTATTAGAGCCGACGGACTGCTAAACAAAAGCTACACCAAATTATTTTTGCAGGTACTGAAGATTGAAGAACGCAGAAAATATAGAATTTATGTTTTACTCATCGATAATACTTCTCACACCTCATAACTATTTGGAGTGGAAGCAAAAGAATATACTTTTTCTTATAAGTAGAGGCTTATACCAAATAACCATGGAAATGGAAGTAGAGCATGATTCCGTTGATGAGAAAAATGACTTTCTCAATAGACAAGATATGGCCATAGGAATTATCTGCTTGTCTATTTCTCCATAAATTCTCCACCAAGTATGTGATGTCACACAATAATTCACTCCAAATGAATTATGCACCATATTGGAGGTTCTATTTGGGAATAAATAATTTTATGAATATTGCATGCAGGGGATTGGAAAGATAGAGCCAGAAGAGAATCCATCAGAAGATCAAGCCTCTTATTATGAAGAGTCTTCTACAAAACTATTTGCAGAAATTTGTATTCCATTAATTGAAGATGATGTCTACTCCATTTTAGATTTTTTTTTTGAAATTCATGTGGAAAATATATGGCATGCATCTCATGAGTCACATGCAAACACATTTCCATGCGCAATGCATGCATCCCAGGAGACAAAAAGGGAGTCGCGCACATCAGACTCAATTCTGATCTTTTTTTATCACAATTTGCAGAAAACAATTGGATATTTGAATTCCTCTCGGGAAAATATCCAATTTAAAAAAAACAATCATCTGAAACAGACTCCGGGAAGTGAAGTTATGATCGTTTTAAAATCAACAAAATTTCAGCGTTTTTTCCGGAAACAGCCGCACGGTTTTCAAAATTTCATCCAAAATTTATTTGGATCTTATTCATTACAAGAAGAGAAAGTGGATATGTGTGAACATCTCAATGATGCATCTATTTCATCAGATCCATGCAAACATCTACATCTTCAACAAAATCTTCAACGAGCACAAACTTGCACAGTTGCAAGGTCTTCTTGGAGTGAAGGACAAGGTTGCTTAGCAACTGTTTTTTGTTCTTTCTCATTTTTTTTTACATACATTGTACCTTGGGGGGGAGGGGGGTTACCATGAGGTTTTCCTTCTTTCCTCATTTATTTTAGTGTATCTTTTGTATTTGGGTACCTAAGATGGCCTCGTTGTCAGGACCCATTCTTTATTTTTCACCATAGTGATGTTCAGAGGGGGTGTTGGAGTTACTTCACACACACCTAGGATTTATTTTTCCTAAGGTTTTTCCTTGTTTATTAGTCACAATTAGTCATTATCCAGTCTCCTATATTTTAGAGGATAATATTCCACCTAGAGAATATTCTCTTTCAGTTGACACTTCAGTTTGACTAGTTGAGTTGAGTTTAGATGTTGCATTGGTTTTGTCACTATGCAACATTGGGATCATCGCCATGATAATGCGCACTTGAATTGGGATCATCACCATATAGTTGCATTACCCTTGATTCCTTGATCTACTCCTCACTACTCTCTGTTCAGTCAGTTAACTGAAGACTAGTTGACTAGTTAACTCAATTAGGTGGCAGTTCACTTTTGTAACTGCCTGAGAGACTAGACTAGGTGGCAGTTTACTCCCATAACTACTAGTGTGTATCCAGATCACTCTAGACCACCACTATGGATCATTATTTACTCATGTATCATATATATATATATATATATATATATATATATATATATTGTAAATTATTCACTCTTTGAGTGTGGCAAACGGTTAATGAGAATTCTTTCGTTCTTTCTCTCCTTCTTCTTCTTTCTCCAATTCTCTATGCAAATGTGTGATTTATTGTTTAGATAGATCTATTATGTGCAGGTTCAACACATTTACAACGATATCCTCTGCAACTCTGATAAGTATGCAGTTTTTGTATGTTTTGAGGGTTCGGTTTTTGGGAAAAAGAAGATCAATACATCAGCTAGTTGAACATGTTCTATGCATGGATTAAGTCTCTCTACTTGGTGAATATACTCTTGATGACAGTGTTTTTGTCCAAATCTACATGTGTTTTTATCTTATCTTGAATGCAGTTTTTTATTTGTACGAAGTACATTTCATTTCCTTCAGTTATTTTATAACTTGTCTTTACTATATGCAACCTGTGAAACAATAAATGATATGGTGAAGATTTGTTTTGATTTCAACCTGTGGGAGTAATTGTGTTTTTGATGCATGTTTAATGTCTTGAAATGATATTTTAAGTATTAAACTTTTTGCATCATATTATTCATTGAGTGGTTTGTTGTTTCACTTTGTTTTTACCTATATTATTTCACTCGTCTGTCATTTGTGTGCCACCATCCAAGGAGAAAAATAATCTATATCATTTTTCCAACCTACCATGATCTTGTCTTGATAAAACTAACCCTCTAACTATCCAACAAAATCAAAAAACCTATCATTCTAAACTTGAGGTGGCCTAGCTCTTCCCTTCAATAGTCAGGTGCAGACTTTAGGACCAACAGGTGGGATTCTACCCTCCGATTTACCTTATACAAAACACATCCAACTGTTACTCCATCTATACTTTGTAAAACAAATAGATTCTTCTACATGATTATATAGCATCCTTAAGGTGTTGATCCAGGTGGATATTGGTGGCCACCCACCTATTCTAGCTGGCTCCTCTTGACAGTTGTTAGTTCAACATGTTCTTTTGTAATTCTTTGTAATTGTGGTTTTTACACTTTTGAGGTTGTCTAAAGCCCTACGCATATTCTAAGTGGATATTGGTGGCTTCCCACCTAATCCAACTAGATTATTTTGGAATTTTTCATGTCAGTACATCTTTTTTTACTTCCAGGGCCATTTTGAGGCCCTAAATAGTGTTTTTTTGGCTTGCCACAGTCAAACTGTAGACAAAGTCAAAGTTTGATGGCATAATATGTAATTCTTGAAAATAACTTTCTAAAGGGATATTATGCACCTAAAATGAAGGTCATATGCAAAAGTTACGACCCCGAGAAGTTGAGGTACCAACTTACCCATCGGGGCTCACATAACTCTTGGTGTTTCATCTCCTAGGGTTAGGTTTTTTTATGTATAAGGATTTTTCATTCGTGAATAATGTTAAAAAGGGATATAAAGCCTCATTGTAATCATTCTACTCAGATGTATGCATGTAGCAGCCACATCTCTTCTCACAGATAGATACCACAATTCACGCAAGTTGTTTTTAGTTGTGTAGTTTTACAATTTCAACCTATTTTAATTATTCAGTAGGATTTATTGTTCACGGGATATCTTTTTTTGTTATCTGTACCTCTATGTTATTGTATTCATTATGTTATTCCTTTTGTTCCTCTCATAAATATGGATCAGTGGTATCAAAGCGGTTTGCTCTTCATTTATTTTTCTTCATGCATGTCCCCGACAAGATCTGGGTACAAGAAGTTGGGACTCGAACCAGTCGATCCTTTGCAAGATCGGTCATGTTGAGCCCAAAAAAAACCCATTTGGGAAGATAATAAATATGATGGAGCAGGATATCCTTTTAAAATGTTACTCAAGGAATCCCTTGAGCGACAAAGGAATGAAATGATGGACAACCTTGCACAGATCCTTCGGCGGCTGCCCACAAGAGACGCATCTTCATCAAGCGGCCATGCAACCCCTTTCAAGGTACAAGTAAATTTTGATATTCAATTATTTGAAGGACTGATATATGCAGATGTTGTAGATAAATGGATGAATCTGCTCGAAGGGTATTTTTGGATCCACAAATTTTTCGACAGGGAAAATATTACTTTTGCACTCCTCGAGGTCATCCCCCATGTTAAGGACTGGTGGGATAATTACTCTAAGAAAAGGTCCATAGAGGAATCTGCAATATTTTCAGTCGCCCCCACATGGGATTCCTTCAAGGATGCCATTAAAGAACAATACTACCCTGTTGGAATCTATGAGTACCAGTACACAATATGGACCATGCTGCATCAGGAAAGGGACCATATAGTACCATATTTCATCAATATTTTCCATACCCTGTGCACCAAATTGGGTATCAAATACTTTGAACGACATAGGGTGCTCAAAAATCACGGTTGTCAGCATAGATACATTCAAACAAAAATGGAGTTTTTGTACATCGCATCATTAGGTGTGGCTTATAGATATGTTGTCAAGATCGAGCAAATATTTAAGCAAAAGAGGTGAGAGTTTGGATCTACAAACTCCTCACAGTCAAAGTAGGGAAAAGGCAGCCCCAACCCACAAAACAAGGGACACAGCAAATATGGTCTCTCTCAGGACAACCAGTCCAAGCCGCAACCCAAGAAGGGTAATGAGAAGTCAAAGAAGGACATGGGAAAATGGTGTGAATACCATAAAATCCCTTGGCACAACACCAAATAATGTCGCTCCCAAAAGTCACTAGTGGTCAAGTTGAAATCTTCCAAGTCAAAGGTAAATTCTGACTTCGAATCAAATCCAGAAAGTGGGTAGTGGATCATCGATGTCGAACCCAGTTCCACTGTCACTACCACCAAATTAGAAACAAGCAAACTAGAAGCACCAGAGGAAGAGGAACACATCTTTCACTCATAGATGTGGGTAAAGGGGAATTCACTTCATTTCATTGTCAATAGAGGAAGTCAGAAGAATCTGATTTCACCGGAGGTCATCAAGCAGTTGGACCTGTTGATAACATTGCACCCGCAACCCTACACCATCGACTGGATTTTCCAAGGTCGAGATATTTGTGTCATCCAATAGTGTCATCTTCCCTACAAAATAAATCCCTTCAAAGACAAGGTATTGTGTGATATTTCACCCCTTGAAGTTTGTGATGTTCTTTTAGGCCAGTCATATTTGTGGAAATGACATGTTGTGTATGAGTATAGACCCCGCAATGTTATTATTACTTTCGGTAGACAATTGTACAGGATACCAGAGGTAGCGCCACCTACTTCTATTTCTTTAATCTCTGCTAAGCAATGTAGTAAAGTCATTTCACAGACTGGGAAGTTCGTCTTCTTTGTGATCCGTACTCATAATAAGCAGAAGGTCGCTTCCACATCCGTGACCTCTACAAAAATCCTCTCTTTGCAGCAGAAGAAAGTGGATAGAATCGTGGAAGAGTAAAGAGACATCTTCTCCTCACCCACCATGTTACCGATGCACTACCAAGTCAAGCATCCAATTGATCTAAACCCCGATGCGCCACTGCTTAATGGACTAGTCTATCATCACTCGTTGATGGAAAATGACAAAATCAAGCACCAGATCCAAGAACTTATTCAAAAGGGGCACATCTGACCCAACTCCTCCCCTTGTGGAAGATCGATTGTGCTGGTGCAAAAGAAATACGAGAATTTAAGGCTCTGCATTGATTATAGATCATTAAACAAAATCACAGTCTGGAACCCATACCTAATTCCCCAAATTGGTGACATTCTTGACCAACTCAAGGGGGGGGATTTCTTCAGCAAGATTGACCTAAAGTCTGGCTACCACCAGGTTCCCATCGAACCAACTGATGTATGTGTTGAGGCAAAGATATGTATTATCTTACTCAATAATTTTTTAATCTTTCATGGCTAAGACAAGATAGTCGGGAATATCACCCTATGTTAAATAGCCTCAAAAATATTTCCCAATCCACAAGTTTTAACTACAAGGGTTTAGGCTGATCTTTTAATAAAAATATTGTTGCAAAATAACATAAAAAAAAATTATGTAATTTTCTGAAAAATATATAGATTACAGAACGTAAATGTGCAAATCAAAAAGAAAAAGTAACCAAGTCACCAATACACACAAATCAGACAGAATTGAAATCTTCTTTATTTGATTCCAAGAAATCAAAAGTATCTTCCTCTTTACAAAATCCCTGTGAGGGCATGGACCAAAGTCTAATTTAGAGATCCCTGATGAAAATCATACAAAAGGACTCTGAAAAGAAGTAAAAAATAAACGTTATAATTTGGATCAGCTTGCCACAAACTGCTGCCAATTTGACTCTACACAATATCCTTTATCAGCTATGAAACTTAATTCATAAAAAGACAACTATACACAGACTATCAATGATGAATCAACACCTATAAAACAAGCATTTGAATGATTTGGTTCAATTCTGAACCTTGTTGCCTACAATAGGACCTTGTTGTCAAAAAGAGAATTAGGCCTTTAATGAACTCAAGAATGAATGAAAACTGAAACTATCTCATGAAAAAAAAAAAAAAAAAACTTAGTCTTGCTTTCTCCTTCTATTCTCCCCTTTGTTTCTTCTTCTCATTTAGCTTTTATGCCTTCCAAATAAGTGAACGTAGTTCAAATACCTTCTTTAGTTAAGTTAGTTTAACTTAACTAATTTAGTTTAGGAGAGATAATAATAATAATAATAATAATAGTTAAGGGTCTTTATTTAATAATAACTAGGTAGGTGGGACCCCTTGTGACTCCCTTCTTTTATTATTTTCAAATTATAAAATAAAACACAATTGGATAATCATTTAAACATGTGTCATCTTGTAACTCCCTTAAATACCTTCAAAATTTGAATATTTAAATATAAGAAATAATTCAAATCATATCCAAAAATATGTAAATATCCACATGATCCACATTATCCCAAAAAAAATAGCTTGATGTCCAAACTTTCTGCAAACCACTTTCTTCAACAACTCAATCTTAAAAACACATCAATTAAAATCCATACTTTCCACTCTGAGAGGCAATCCTTCTTTTATCATTGTTGTTGCCCTTTGACTTCCCAGAAATATCCCTAGGTTGATTTGAACCTTGAGGTTGTATCTCACTAATAACATGGGAACAATCATCCTTCAGATACATATGGGAGGACACTAATTTTGAAGAGTCATTGGAAGGAGAGGAAGGGGAGGGAGAAGCTTTTCCTTTATCTTGCACATGCGGGACATCGATTTTAAACATTTTTATAGCATGTGAGGATTGAACGGGTGAATGCACAGGGGAAATTTGAACGTTGGGATTTACAGGTGGTGGAGGAGGTAATGACAATTTGGGCCAACCAAGATGGTGAGAGACAATTGGATTGAAAATCTCTTGCCATCCATCATTTGCAAGAACTTTTGTTTGCAAGGACACATGAGGAGGCACAAGAATACCAGGGATGTTTTGAGGCTAAAAGGGAGGTTTCTCTGGTCGAGGTTGTACTATTCCTTTCCCATCCTAGGGGTCGACATCAAAATGAATGGATAATATGGGCCTTCTAGGCCCTCTATTCCAGTTACCTCTTCCTCTTTTATTTCTACCATGGTTTCCCCTGCTGAAGAAACTCATCTTGTATGCAGAATTTCATCAGTAACTAGCCCTTAAAAGACCATACATGACATTCTACTTTCATGAAACAAACTTTGGTTCCAGAATTGACTCAATACCCATGCAAATCCATCCATAAGAAATCATTTTATAACTTCCAAGTCACCACGGGATGGATAGGGTTTATGGGAGATCTGGAGGGAATGTAATGAGCGAAAAAGTGATATAATGAGAGGGGGCCAATACACTAGTACTACTCAGCAATAAATAAAATAATTTAACTATGCAATCAAATACCAAAAATATCAGTTTCCAACCATTACTGCGGCATATCCTTTGTCACTGTTATACCGAGTTTTTAATTTATTTTATAGAACAAGGCTTGTTAAAATGAAATTGGGATTATGAGGGGGATATAATGAGAAAAAACGTAGTAGCATGACATGGATGTGATACAGATATTGTTCATATAAAAATAAACCAAATCAAACAATTAAACATAACTATGTTCAGACCACCATAATTCAATCAGCATTCACTTTCAAACCACCATTTAAACTGTCACTTCTTTCTACAGATCACTTGGTGGCTTCCAAAACATGATTCATATGCCATGGAATACCCAATTACAATTGCCTTTTCATCTATATAAATTTAATATAACAGTCATGAAAACAGTATTTCCATTTATATGATAACATAACAACCTTTTGAGCCACAGTCATTCATATTCCAATGCTAAATCCTTTTCCTTTTAAAACCAAATAGAAATATGCACAGTGATTCCAGCCATCCACAACCAATATTTATTCCTTAAACTCAAATAATAATAGGCCCAGTAATAACCACCATTATCCATTATTTAAACATTGTTTATCATAAGCAATTGGGCGTTTAAAACTCATAGTCGAGCCCTTTGTTTCTTTAACACACAGGTGTTTCTTTAAAAATATAATCAGCATAACACTTGATTCAAACAACATTCAAAAATTAACACACAACCATGAGCCCAAACTTCTCATAAATTTAACATGTACAGACTTCTTCTAAAAATTTCCCAATGAGAGACAGAGCCAAATCGTGCCCAATCGACTAAACACACATAGTACTCCTTATCCTCGACTGGATTTGAAACAATATCAAGATCGTTATAAGGGTTTAAACACAATGCACAAAGAGTAATAATAGATGGCTCAATTAAAGGAATAAGTCCTCGAAGACACAAACAACTTGTGCCCTTTTAAAATTCACCATAGACATATAATCTTTAACAATATTCTTGACAATGAGGGTTATCAAATGACAGTCAACCACCTTCAACAAAGAATGAGAGGAAACGAACTCTAAAAGCATTGTAAAGAGAATTCCCAAGCACAACTCGTGGCCAACCAAAACACATATACAAATCTTCCATTTAAAGTTTTGGGTGATACTAAACCCGACTGCGCAATGCTTCCCAGCAATCAGCGATAATGAGGGAAACACCATGATACAGAACAGCTTGGGGCTCGGCCAAGACAAGGCAAGAAAAAATCCAACTCTTAACAGTTCACATTGCAACCCGAAGAATCGAAACATATCAACCATAGAGATGGAAATGAGTGGAAAAACTTAACACCAAGACTGGTTGTAAAACCCATGTTCAAAGCTCAGAACTTGCTAAACTATAATCATAAGTTCCACAGAGAACCAGACCAAAAACCCCAAGTTGATCGAACATGCCCTTATGTGATTTAACCAATAAACCAATGAACGGATTACACATAGCAAAGAATATACATTCCTCTTCTTTAAAAAGCCAACACTCTAGAATATTCATAGAAGAACCCACAGGCAGCACCAATACACAGTCCAAGAAAAATTAAGAAAAACATAGACCTCAAGCCATTCTAAGACAAAAATTGATTCATAATGCAGAGGAATCATCATGGATGGAAAAATAAGGAACCATACCTGGAAACGCTTGTTTGAAGGAGAGAATTATATTGTATCTTCCTTCACAACCAAAAATTGCGGAGCATCAACAACCACCAGAGACAAAAAACCAAATGCAAGTATGGCTAGGGTGACGGGCCTCGAGGGTTTTTTGAGTGACATGCAGTAAATGCATGTCATTTCCTTCCCCAGCCTCATCCAATTCAACATACAATCCATCCAATCCACCATAACATTAACCATTAATTCAACCAAATATCACATTGTTATATCCATTTACATAGTGCACCACCCAAAGTAATGTCAAAATATTTTAACAATAACAATGTGCCATAATACTACCCCATGTGCTTCCACATATATATTTTAACAAGTGCATAAGTCTAGAAGCAAATGTTTATGCGCCCTCCTTTTGTCACAATTACAAATAACCTTAGGGCTTGTACATAGTCCTTTTATTTGAAAAAGATCCCATATCATCCTTAATCGAGATCATAAATAAAAACAATTAACCCATGTTTAATTGCAATGTCAAACCAAACCGATAATGATTCTTTAATCCATAAGTCAAATTTAATATAATTTGTGAATGGACATCATGCAATAATCAACCATCATCTTATGTCACCAAAACATTTTAAACCATAATTTGAATCATCAACTGTAGAATATTGTGTTATTATCATCACAATAACAACAAGATATGAGTGCAGCATATCCACCATAGTGTCACTAGTCTACAAGGGGGTCCCACCTACTAGTTTATTATTATTATTATAAATAAATAATAGAGCTTGTCAATCATTTGAGAGAAGTATTCATTGTTTCGTTTTTAAACATCAACAAACTGGCGACTCCACAGGGAAATCTTTTTCCAACAGATTAAGAACTCAGATAGTTTGGTTTCGCAGACCAGGTGAACACTAGATCAAGGAATGTATATTAGAATGATTATGCAACAGGGGAAGTGATCAGTTTAAGGGAAAATATTATTTGGGATTTAGGGAATAACTTATGGAAAATGTTACGTATGAGGGGGTTATTCTTGTATGCATAACATTTGATTAATCACAGTAAAAGAATTCTTTGCTTTAAGGAGGAAAAATCTGGTGTGCTCTTTTTGAATCTTGGAGCAGAGGGAAGAAAAGGAAAGAAGAAATAGGGATAAAAACCAACTATCTTATCTAACAGCAATACTGAAGCAGATAACAATTTCAATGATGTCTTCAAAGGGGGACATCATGACAATTGTGTAACTTGATTGTTATTGATTAGCAATACTTACAAAATAGCATCGTTGTGGAAAAACTGATCCAAATTTTATTTCTGACAAGAAAATAAGTCAATAAAAGAAATAAAACAATAGAAACGAAACAACTGAAAGAAGTAACAACAAAGAAAAATCAAAGCAATGAAACAAAACTATAATACAGCAAAAAAATACATACAACATTTAAACTTTCAAGTTGGTTCCACATAGTGTTTTAAGTGGGAACCGTTGGTGCTATAGGAAAACAATCGCTCTTCCAAATCCTTTAGAATATAGGATTTTTCTCCCAGGGCAAAAGCGATTTTAAAAGGACCCAGCCATAACTTTTGGAACTTCGAATTCCTTCCTCTATTAGCATGAGTTGAATCCCACAGCAAGACTTTCTCATTAACCTTAAATTTGACATCTTTTGCACTTTTATTGAAATATATATTAACAATTTGTTGCCTTCTCTTTATGTTATCCAAGGCAAACGTCCTTTGCTCCTCTAAATCCAAGAGTGCATTTATCCTTTGAGAGATATTGGAAGAATTTAATTCTTCAATCTGTAGCATCATCCTTAGAGAAGAAAGTTTCAGCTCGGTAGGAAGAATGGCTTCTTGACCATAAACAAGTTGAAAGGGGGTGCAACCAGTGCTCACCTTGATGGTAGTGCGATCTACCCAAAGGGCGTAAGTCGGGAGAGTGTGCCATTGATGAGGCTTATCTTCAATGAGCCTCTTGATAATTCTAACCAGATTTTTGTTAGTAGACTCAGCTTGTCCACTTCCTTGAGGATAATAAGTGTTGGTTGTGGAGCCTGATTATGTTCCTGATTTAGAGATCCTTTCTTTCAGCCATGTTTATACCCCATGAAGACTTTACACCCCATAAGTATGTACACTATTCCACGCGGGGGAGTGCAGAGGGGGGCTACCCCCTCTATGGGGTCTGAGGGGCCCATCCCCCTGGCTGGGGGGTTCGGGGGCAAGCGGGGCCCCGAAGGGGGTTCAGGGGCAGTGGGCCCCTGATGGGGGTTCGGGGGCGAAGCCCCCGAAGGAAAAATTTCCTTGTAAATGTATATTGTAATTTCATTGTAAATCTGGACTGTTCATTATAAGGTCACAGATCTAATGGTAGAAATTATGTTAGGGTTTTTTTCCCTAGAAGGCAACTCTCTGTTATGAGGGAAATGTATTGCGGCTATGCATTATGGCGAGTATTGTATTCTGAGAGAGGAGACTGTGAGAGAAAGAAGAGGAATTTATAGTGGGTTTTGTTGTAGATTGTATCCCTTCATTTGTTGGATAATAATAAAGGAAGGACCTGGCAATTTCTCTGGTGGACGTAGCCCACACTGGGTGAACCACGTAAATCTGAGTCTCTATTGTATTGTGTATATTCTGTGTTTTGTTTCCGCATTTGTTTTATTTTGTTTCTCTACAGTCCAGTTTTTCTAACAACTGGTATCAGAGCAAAAGGTAAGTCGCAGGAAAAGAGGGTTCCTGGTTCAAGTGGGAGCAATGTCGGAAGATGGAAAGTTTAGGTTCGAGAAATTTAACGGCCAAAACTACCAGTTATGGAAGATGCAGATGGAAGATTATTTATATCAGAATGATCTATTCCTACCATTGGGCGGAGTAGCAAAGAAGCCGACGGCCATGAAGAATAAAGAATGGGAGATTCTTGATAGAAAGGCTCTAGGAACGATACGGATGAGCTTGGCAGCATTGATGGCTTTCAATATTTCGAAAGAAAAGACAACGAAGGATCTAATGGATGCATTGGCTAAATTGTATGAAAAACCCTCAGTGTCTAATAAGGTATTTCTAATGAAGAGATTATTTAATATGAAGATGTCAGAAGGTGGGTCTATTGCAGATCATTTAAATGAATTTAATACAGTTACTAATCAACTAAGTTATGTAAAAAGTGGACTTTGATGATGAGGTTAGGGATCTTCTAATATTGTGCTCATTGCCAAAAAGATGGAATGGCTTGGTCATGGCTGTAAGTAACTCTGTCTCTGGTTCAAATACTTTAAAATTTTATGATGTTGGTGGTGTTATCCTTAGTGAGGAAATGCGACGGAAAAGCACAGGTGAGACATCAGGTAATAAGTTGAACATGGAGAACAGGGGAAGACAAAAGGATAGAGGAAAGGGCTCAGGGAACCGCAAGAATTATAGGAAGGGCAGATCCAAATCCAGACTTGGAAAGATAGAGTGCTGGAATTGTGGGAAGAAAGGACATCTGAAGAAAGATTGCAATGCTCCAAAGAAACAAAGATATGGACAACAAGAGAGAAATCAGGAAGCAAATATAACAGGTGATGTGTTACAAGATGCTTTGATTCTTTCTGTAGAGAATATTTCTAAGTCTTGGGTAGTAGATTTAGGAGCTTCATTTCATGCCACACCCCATAGGAAACATTTTCTAGATTATGTTCAAGGTGATTTTGGACAAGTTCATTTGGGTGATGATGCACCATGGAAAATTGTTGGAATGGGAAAGGTAAAAATAAAGCAACGCAATGGAAACCAATGGTTGTTGAAAGAGGTAAGACATGTTCCAGATTTAAAGAAAAATCTAATTTCAACAGGGAAGTTGGAAAGTGAAGGTTTTGTATCCATATTTACAGATAAGATGTGGAAGGTCATCAAAGGATCATTGGTGATAGCAAAAGGAGAGAAGGTAGGTACATTGTATTTATGTACTGGTAATATTTACTCTTCTATCTCTTTAGCTTCTACAGGAGTGGATACAGCACTGTGGCATCATAGGCTGGGACACATAAGTGAGAAGGGTATGCAGATACTTCACAAAATAAATTTTCTACCAGATCTTAAACAAATTGATTTGGACTTTTGTGAGCATTGTGTTTATGGAAAACAAAAGAGAGTCAGATTTCTCAGAGTCGGAAAAGAAAAGAAGAATGAAAGGTTAGAGCTTGTGCATACAGATGTATGGGGACCAGCTCAGGTATCATCTCTTGGTGGCTCTCGTTATTATGTTACTTTTATTGATGATGCAACTAGAAAAAGTTGGGTTTATTGCATTCGACAAAAATATGATGTTTTTGATACTTTTAAGAAATGGAAAGCTTTAGTTGAGAATGAGACAAGAAAAAGTTTGAAGTGTCTCAGATCAGATAATGGAGGTGAATATTGCAGCAATGAGTTTGATGATTATTTTTCATACCATGGGATTCATAGAGAGAATACAGTTCTAAGAACACCATAAGAAAATAGTGTGTCAGGAAGGATGAATAGGACAATCATGGAGCATGCAAGGAGTATGAGATTGCATGCCAGTTTGCCCTTATAGTTCTGGGAAGATGTTGTAGATACTATTGTTTACTTAATAAACAGAGGACCTTCAAGCTCTTTGGATGGTAGAATTCCAGAGGAGGAATGGACAGGAAAAAGGGTAAACTATTCTTTTTTGAAGACTTTTGGTTGTGAAGCATTTGTCCATATTGATAAAGAAAATAGAACAAAGCTTGAGTCTAAATCCAAGAAGTGTACCTTTATTGGATACAGTGTTAATGATTTTGGTTATTGATTATGGGATTATGAAAATAACAAAATCATTAGGAGTAGAGATGTCATATT
>ML816252.1:0-27100 GCA_009831015.1 Picea engelmannii | reverse complement strand
AAGAAAGGTATAGATTTTGATGAAATATTTTCTCCTGTTGTTAAAATGACTTCAATTAGGACTATTTTAAGTCTTGTGGCAGTAGAATATTTGCATCTTGAACAGTTATATGTAAAAACAACTTTTCTCCATGGGGATTTGGAAGAAGAGATTTATATGTAATAGCCACAGGGGTATGAGGTCAAAGGGAAGGAGAATTTGGTATGCAGGTTGAAGAAGAGCTTGTATGGCCTAAAGCAAGCTCCAAGGCAGTGGTATTTGAAGTTTGACAAGCTTATGACAGAACAGGGTTATAGTAGATGTCATTCTGATCACTGTGTTTATTTTAAAAGGCTAGAAAATGGAAGCTATATTATCTTGCTATTGTATGTAGATGACATGCTTGTTGTGGGGTCTAATATGCAAGATATAAATATGCTCAAGAAGAAATTAGCCAATTCATTTGCGATGAAGGATTTGGGTGCTGCAAAGAAAATCCTTGGCATGAGAATAACAAGAAACAGAAAAAATCACAAATTGACATTGTCTCAGGGTGAGTACACAGAGAAGGTGTTGGAGAGGTTTAGAATGCAGAATGAAAAACTAGTTAGTACACCTTTGGCCAGCCATTTCAAATTAACTAAGGAAATGTGTCCCAAGACACAGGAGGAGATAGAATACATGTCCAGGGTCCCTTATTCATCAAGAGTTGGCAGTTTGATGTATGAAATGGTTTGCACAAGACCAAATATTGCACATGCAGTGGGAGCTGTGAGAAGGTATATGAACAATCCAGGTAAAGAACATTGGGAGGCAATAAAGTGGATTCTCATGTATTTGAGAGGTATTGCTACTCATGCATTATGTTTTGGAGGTTCAAACACTTTTCTACGGGGATATGTTGATTTAGATATGGCAGGTGATAAAGACAACAGGGGGAGCACCACAGGGTATGTTTTTACTATAGGTGGAACAGCAGTACGTTGGATTTCGAAACTACAAAAGGTTGTTTCACTTTCAACAACAGAGGCAAAGTATGTTGTTTCTACAGAGGCTAGTAAAGAGATGAATTGGTTACAAAGGTTTATGGAGGAATTGGGAAAGAAGCAAGAGAATAGCAGGTTGTACTGTGACAGTGAGAGTGCAATTCATCTTGCAAAGAACTCATCCTTCCATTCAAATACTAAGCATATACAGTTGAGGTACCACTTCATACAAACCACCTTGGAAGATGGACATTTGAAGTTGGAAAAGATACACACTAACCAGAATCCTACAGACATGTTAACAAAGGGAGTAACCAGAGAGAAACTGAGTTCCTGCTCAGTTTCAATTGGTATTCAAGAATGAAGATGAAGATGAGAAATTTTCCAGGTCCAAGAAGGTTTAGATTCCATCATATACAACAGTAGTGGATTTGTTGAGATCAATCTCCAAGTGGGAGATTGTTGGTTGTGGAGCCTGATTATGTTCCTGATTCAGAGGTCCTTTCTTTCAGCCATGTTTATACCCCATGAAGACTTTACACCCCATAAGTATGTACACTCTTCCATGCGGGGGAGTGCAGACGGGGGGTAACCCCTCTACGAGATCTGGGGGGGCTATCCCCCCAGCTGGGGGGTTCGGGGGCGAAGCCCCCAAAGGAAAAATTGCCTTGTAAATGTATATTGTAATTTCATTGTAAATCTGGACCATTCATTATAAGGTCGTAAATATAATGGTAGAAATTATGTTAGGGTTTTTTTCCCTAGAAGGCAACCCTCTGTTATGAGGGAAATGTATTGCGGCTATGCATTATGGCAAGTATTGTATTCTGAGAGAGGATACTATGAGATAAAGAAGAGGAAGTTACAACGGGTTTTGTTGTAGGTTGTATCCCTTCATTTGTTGGATAATAATAAAGGAAGGACCTGGAAATTTCTCTGGTGGACATAGCCCACACTGGGTGAACCACGTAAATATGTGTCTCTATTGTATTGTGTATCTTCTGTGTTTTGTTTCCGCATTTGTTTTATTTTATTGCTCCGTGGTCCTATTTTTCTAACAACAAGTTGATGAGGTAAAATGTTTAACTCCCAGTTTAGCTAGAAACTAAGTCAACTTAGCAGAAATAAAATTGGGATCGTTGTCTATAATAATTTCCAAAGGAAGGCCAAATATGGAGAAATATTAGTTTCAAGGAAATAAATCGCCTGCTCATCCTGTGAATGCTTAAGTGTGACAACTTCAGTCCATCTCATAAAATAGTATGTGGCTGTCAGGATAAAAATTGGCCATGCTAAAGATGGAGGATTAATAGGACCAATAAAGTTCAGACCCCGTTTTGAAAAATGAAAGTCGAGGAGGACAGGTTGTAAAGGCATGGCAAAAAGACGTTCTTTCCCTGCAAATTTTTGGCACTTATCACAAGATATTGAAAAGTTATAAGAATCATGAAAAATTGAAGGCCAATAATACCCTTTTCTGATCATTTTAAAAGCAATAGTTTTAGCAGAAAAGTGGCCACCTACATGAATAACAGAATCTGAATATCCATGGGTTTCTTGTAACAATTTCTGTTCTTCCTCATTATTTACATAACGAAGTAACATACCATTGGAAAATATCCTAAACAATAAGTCTCCTAAAATGACATATTTGGAAGATTCAATATGGATCCTTCTCCTTTGATGAGTATCTAAATTATCTGGACACCTCTGATTTTGTAAGTAATACACCAGATCTTTGAACCAAGGATGTTCAGCTACAGGAAGGATTTGACTGTCAATATAAAATAGTGTTGATAGAGAGCTATCTTGTTCATCCATTTCTTCACTTGCTTCATCATGATGAGCTAAGTGAAGGGATAAGTCACGTCCCTTAATATTTTTTGAAGTCATGATAGTTAAATCATGCTCTTGGGTCTTGGCAAGCCAATGTGCAAGCTTCCCTAAAATATAATTCTGTGAGAGAAAAAACTTGACAGCGGGTAAAGGGACTTTTACTAGTGTGTGCTTACCTAAGATAAAGTTGTGAAATTTCTCCACATCTTTAACAACAGAGAAAGCATGTTTTTCAATATAAGAATATTTGAATTCATCATTTGACAAGATTTGACTCATGTAAGTCATTGTTTTTTGTTATCTTGGTCATCACATTGTATGAGGATATCAAAGATTGTTTCCTATGTGGCATTATTATATATAATAAATTCTTTCTCAAAATCTAGCTTCACCAAAACCGGTGTGGAACCAATTGCCTTCTTAATCCTTACGAAAGCATTTTCGACATCATCAGTCCAAGAAAAGGAGCGATCTTGCTTAAGAATATTGTGCATTGGTTTGACCATTACAACAAAATCAAGAACAAACCTATGGACAAAGTTGATGATGCCCATAAAGGCTTGAAACTCCTTTTTGGAAGTAGGAGTAGGAAGATTTAGGATAGCAGCAATCCTTTCGGGATCTATGCTTATTCATAAATCAGAGACAATATGCCCAAGGAGATTTCCCTTGGTAATGTCGAAGATAGACTTAGAAGGATTTAAAGAAATGTTGAATTTACTGCATTGCGTGAGAACCTTTCTAAGATGACCAAAATGATCTGATCAATTCTTTGAATATATAGTCAAGTCATCAAGATAAATCTAAATAATCTTACTGATCAGATCATCAAAGGCTATCTGCATAGCTCTTTGGAAAGTGGACCCTGCATTAGATAATACAAAAGGCATGCGTTCATAAGTAAATGTGCCCCAACATGTAATAAAAGTGGTTTTGTATTTATCTGTCCTTTTTACCTTTATCTGATTATACCCAGAAAAACCGTCAAGTAAGGACATCATCTGTGACCCTACAACTTTCTGCAAAATCATTTCCATATTAGGGAGAGGAAAATGGTATTTTATGCTTACTCTATTCAATGCGCAAAAATAAATGCACAATCAGATCTAACCAGTTGTTTTCCGAACGGGAACCATATTGGAAACCCACTCATAATACTTAATAGAGAAAATTATCCCATCCTTCAAGAGTTTTTCCAACTCCTTCCGAATAGTTTCTTCAAGTACGGGGTTAATGGGTCTTTGTTTTTTCCTAATCGATTTTATGCCCTCCTTGATAGGGATGGCATGTTGTATAAGATTAGGAAAAAACCATGAAGATCCTCATAAGACCAAGAAAAAACATCTTAAAATTCACAAAGTAACTCAGTGAACTTCAATTTTTCTTCATCAATACAGTGGGAACCTATCTTAACATTATTTGGACAATCAAGTGTTCCAATGTTCAAGGAAATGGTTTCACCCACTTTCCTTTTCAACTCCTCTTCTTTATGTTTTTCTTTGTTTCCTACATCACTTGATGAAAATGAACTTTCTAGAGAAGTCAAGCCCTTAAGAATTTTATTGTCTTCCATGGATATAATCTCATTGGGATTATATGGTTCATTTTTCATGAAAGAACGGATTCTTTCATCACTAGAGAAGACCTACCATGACTCTACATTGTCATGGATATGAGAATGATACAAATATTGAAAAGTGAAATCGGGTCTTTGTGGAAGAAGTTTTCAAGTAGGAGAGGCTGCAAAAACAACTAACCTATCAGCCATTGAATTCAGTTCCCTTTTAACATGAGTGAGTCTAAATGATAGTAAGTTCGAGATAAGCACCCAAACAGTTTGGGTGTAGTGTTTCATTAACTTGTTGCTTGGAGAATATATTTTACGAACAAGGTTTAAAACAAGTTCAGAGTCCCCAAAAACTGTAAGGTAACCAAAACCTAAATTATAGGCATTTTCAATGCCTAGCAGTAATGATTCAAATTCGGTGACGTAGTTTGTACAAGAAAATTCTAACCTATAGGAAAAGTTGTGAATTTTACCTACAGAAGAATATAAGATAATGCCACCTCCATTACCTTCATTGGAGCATGAAACATCGAATTGCATATGCCACATCCCATCCTCTAGGTCAATTTGTTCCAAGGTAGTGTTGTCCTCATCGGAAAAGATGGAGTACAACCCTAAGTACTCCTCGATATAATTTACATTAGGTTGTGGTATGATTTCTATATAAGGTGAATTTATTCCCTCCCTAATTAGGAATATGATGTTCTTCCCCTTCCGAGGAACAGATAAGTGTGTCCCATCGAGTGAGAGGTATCCACCTGTCAAAGATTTTCAGTCTCTTCCTAAGATGATTGAATAATTACTCATTAGCATGTCAATTACCTGAATTTTAAGAGTTGTCCTTATTTCAGGATGCACGCACAAAACCAAAGTCACATCCTTGATCTCACCTATGGTCGATTGTTGTAAACTATTATAATAGAGCATGCTTCTGGCATTTTCATTTGTACAAGACAAGCCTAGATATTCCATAATAATTTTTGGCATTATGCTTGGGCCCAAACCATCGTCAATCAGAAAACAATGGGCTATTTTGTCCATAATTTTTACAGAAATGAAAAATGGAGGATTTTTTTCAGAGTTTCTAAAATTATTTACACCTAATTTATTTACAGTTGAGTCCTCTTCATTTACCTCTTCAGAGAGATTGGATACGATGGAAAAATTTCCTTCCATAAAAAAAATTCGATGCTTTTGTTGCTCAGGGACGAAAACCATGTCCAAAAGAGTTACATCGGCCTTGACATTAGTCAATTGATTGAGAATGTTGTATTTGGAAGAGGGAAGAGGGGAGGGAGTTCCTTGATTGTCATGAGTTTTAGTAACTTGTACAGTATCAACTAGTGAAGATGAGCTTGGGCAAGAAGAAGTATGAGGGGGATCATATTTTCCTTTTGAAGCATAGGATTTATTCTTAGTATTTATGATCATGACATCCTCTGGTTCTACGAAATATAGAACAACAATGGTAGTTTCAAGCCTTTTTCCAAATATTTTATCTCTGGCACTCTTCTTTACCTCACAAGTACTTTCCTCATGGTGTTCCTCGCAAAATTTACACCAACTGCAAGGCATGATGGCTTTAGGTTGAAAGTTGTTTTCATTAGGATTCCTAAAGGGTGGTGAAGAAGAAGATGAGGCCCTAGGGGTAAGTGAAGGGAAAATTCCCTTTCGCTCACACGTTATCACTCGGTTATTCACATCTTGTTCAAGTTGTAAGAGGGCAGACATGTCTATTTGTTTAATTGATTCTTCCTTGGGAAGACCTATTCTTTCAAGCTATTCTTCATACTCTAGAAAATTATGCAGAGCGGAACCAAGATTGTCAATATCTTTTTCTTCAAGCCTATGATGGTAGGGGGAAGGTAGAGCATTATAGTAATGCATAAAAGTGGCTTGGTTCTGAGGGCGAATAAGTTCGGGAATTTGGTTACATAACTTGGTGAAATGTAAGTTGAAAGACTTGATTGTCTCACCATCTTTGTACGCAATATTATTATATTCTTGTAATTGTTCGGTTGGGATTTTAGACAACCCATAAGTATATTTGAACTAGTAAACTAACTCCTCCCAAGTGGAAAGAATCTTGGGAGGAAGATCAAAGAAATTTGTCACTACTTTCCCTTCAAGGGAATTAACAAATAAGTTCATACAAGTATCATTGTCATTAGCTCCTATATATTGACAGGCATTAGAAAATGCCACCAATTGTTCATTCGTAGTGACCGTGTTATTTCCTGAAAACCTGGGGAGATGTTGTTTGAATTTTTGAAGTGGACGAGTAGCGGGTGCTAGGTTCATAGGAGAGGATACATGCCATGGAGTAGTAGTATCATCTTCTTCGAATTGAAAGAGTCCATACTTCTTTATAACCTTAGTGGGGTTGCTAGTATATTGGATAGGGACTTGATGGCTATACAAGCTACCAATCACTGACAAGGCTGAAGGTTGAGATGAATAAGCAACTCTAGTGCCACCAGAGCCACGCACAGATGCCATCTTTTGAATGATGGGTAAGGGAGATAAAGATGAACTAGATGAATCATACAAATTTCTCCTTAGAGTACCTTGTTGGGTTGACAAAACAATGTTTATTCTTATTATTTCAACAATAGGGGTGATTTCAGGAGATAAACCTCTTCTTCTCCTAGATATGTAAGGGTTTAAGGACATGAAAAGAAGATCAAAACTTTAGGAAAAAGAAAGCTACAGTTGACTCCTAGGCTACCTTTGCCTAGTTTCCCAAAGTTCTCGGACACTTATGTCTTGTTCAATTATTTCCCACGAGAGTTCAAGCTCATCCCAGGTGTTGGTGGTTTCTAAGATGGTATTGAATAGGGTTAAAGAAATGTTGGTTTGGTCTTTCATACCGGGCTCAATATTGGCCTACCTTGTAGTAGGTACTATCATGAAGGAAAGAAAACAGTCAAAGAATCGAAAGCAGAAATATAAAATTTTCAATGACAAGCATGCATACAATCAACCAAAGAGATATGGAAGATCTCCCCAGTATGGTCGCCAAAATAAATGTTCAGGAAAAGATATAGATTATCTTACTCAAGCATTTTGTAATCTTGTCTGGCTAAGACAAGATAGTCGAGAATATCACACCATGTTTTATAGCCTCAAAAATATTTCCCAATCCACAAGTATTAACTACAAGGGTTTAGGATGATATTTTAATGAAAATACTGTTGCAAAATAACATAAAAAAAAATTATATAATTTTCTAAAAAATATACAGATTATAGAAAGTAAATGTGCAGATTAGAAAGAAAAAGTAACCAAGTCACCAATACACACAAATGAGACAGAAAATCAATATGCTTTATTTCATTCCAAGAAATCAAAAGTATATTCATCTTTACAAAATCCCTATGAGGGCATGGACCAAAGTCTAATTTAGACATCCCCGATGAAAACCATACAAAAGAAATCTGACAATAAGTAATAACTGAACTTTATAATCTGGATCAGCTTGCCAAAGACTGCTGCCAATTTGACTCTACACAATATCCTTTCTCAGCTATGAAACTTAATGCATAAATAAACAAGTATACACAGACTATCAAGGATGGATCAACACCTCTAAAACAAGCATCTGAATTATTTGGTTCAGTTCTGAACCTTGTTGTCTACAATAGGACCATGTTGTCAAAAAGAGAATTAAGCCTTTAATGAACTCAAGAACAAAATAAAACTGAAACTATCTCATGAAAACAAAAGAGAAAACCTTAGTCTTGCTTTCTCCTTCTATTCTCCCCTTTGTTTTTTCTTCTCATTTATCTTTTATGCCTTCCAAATAATTTAAATTAGTTCAACTTCCTTCTTTAGTTAAGTTAGTTTAACTTAAATAATTTAGTTTAGGAGAGATAATAATAATAATAATAGTTATGGGTCTTTATTTAATAATAACTAGGTAGGTGGGACCCCTTGTGACTCCCTTCTTTTATTCTTTTCAAATTATAAAATAAAACACAATTGGATAATCATTTAAACATGTGCCATCTTGTAGCTCCCTTAAATACCTTCAAAATTTGAATATTTAAATATAAGAAATAATTCAAATCATATCCAAAAATATGTAAATATCCACATGATCCACATTATCCCAAAAAAATAGCTTGTTTTCCAAAAAATTTGCAGACCACTGTCTTCAACAACTCAATCATAAAAACACATAAATTAAAATCCATACTTTCCACTCTGAGAGGAAATCCTTCTTTTTTCACTGTTGTCCCCCTTTGACTTCCTGGAAATAGCCCTAGGTTGATTTGAACCTTGAGGTTGTATCTCACTAATAACATGGGAACAATCATCCTTCAAATACATACGAGAGGACACTGATTTTGAAGAGTCATTGGAAGGAGAGGAAGGGGAGGCAACAACTTTTCCTTCACCTTGCACATGGGGGACATCTGTTTTAAGACTTTTTCTACCATGGGAGGATTGAACGAGTGAATGCACAGGGAAAATATGAATGTTAGGATTTAGAGGTGGTGGAGGAGGTAATGACAATTTTGGCAAGCCACAATGGTGAGAGATAGCTAGATTAACAATCTCTTGTCATTCATCATTTGTAGGAACTTATGGTTGCAAGGACAGATGAGGAGGCACAAGAATACCAGGGATGTTTTGAGGCTGAAAGGGGGGTCTCTCTAGTTGAGGTTGTATTATTCCTTTCCCATCCTAGGGGTCGGCATCAAAATGAATGGATAATCTAGGCCTTCTAGGCCCTATGTTCCAGTTACCTCTTCCTCTATTATGTCTTCCATGGCTTCCCCTTCTGAAGAAACTCATCATGTATGCAGAAATTCATCAGTAACTAGCCCTTAACAGAACATACATGACATTTTTCTTTCATGAAACAAAATTTGGCTCAGGAATTGACTCAAGACCCATGCAAATCCATCCATAAGAAATCATTTTATAATTTCCAAGTGAGCAGGGGATGGATAGGGTTTATGGGACATCTGAAGGGAGTTTAATGAGAGAAAAAGTGATATAATGAGAGGGGACCAATACACAAGTACTGCTAAGCAATAAATAAAATAATTTAACTGTGCAATCAAATACCAAAAATATAAGTTGCCAACCATTACTGTGTCATATCCTTTGTCATTGTTATATAGAGTTTTTAATTTATTTTATAGAACAGGGCTTGTTAAAATTAAATTGGGATTATGAGGGGGATATTATGAGCGAAAAAAGTGGTAGCATGACAGGGATGTGATATGGATATTGTTCATATAAAAATAAACCAAATCAAACAGTTAAACATAACTTTGTTCAGACCACCATAATTCAATCAGCATTCACTTTCAAACCACCATTTAAACTATCACTTATTTCTACATATCGCTTTTTGGCTTCCAAAACATGATTCATATGCCCAGGAATACTCAATTACAACATCCTTTGCATCTATATAAATTTAATATAACAATCATGAAAACAGTATTACCATTTATATGATAACATAACAACCTTTTGAGCCACAGTCATTCATATTCAAATGCTAAATCATTTTCCTTTTAAAACCAAATAGAAATATGCATAGTGATTCCAACCATATACAACCAATATTTATTCCTTAAACTCAAATAAGAATAGGCCTAGTAATAACCACCATTATCTATTATTTAAACATTATTTATCATAATCAATTGGGCGTTTAAAACTCATAATCAGACCCTTTGTTTCTTTCACACACATGTGTCTCTTTAAAAATATAATCAGCATAGGGATTGATTCAAACAACGTTCAAAAATTAACACGCAACCCTGAGCCCAAACTTCTCATAAATTTAACATGTACGGACTTCTTTTAAAAATTGCCCAACAAGAGACAGAGCCAAATCGTGCCCAATCAACCAAACACACACATAGTGCTCCTTATCCTCGACTGGATTTGAAATGATATCAAGATGATTATAAGGGTTTAAACACAACGTACAGAGAGTAATAATAGATGGCTCAATTAAAGGAATAAGTCCTTGAAGACACATGCAGCTCGTTCCCTTTTCAAATTCACCACAAACATAAAATCTTTAATAATATTCTTGACAGTGAGGGTTATCAAATGACAGTCAACCACCTTCAAAAGAGAACGAGAGGAAACAAAATCTAAAATAACTATAAAGAGAATGCCCAAGCACAACCTTTGGCCAACCAAAACACATATACAAAGCTTCCATTTAAAGTTTTTGGTGATACTAAACCCGACTATGTAATGCTTCCCAGCAATCAGTGATACTGAGGGAAATGCCATCATACATAATAGCTCAGTGCTCGGCCAAGACATGGAAAGAAACAATCCAACTCTTAACAGTTCACATTGAAACCCGAAGAATTGAAACATATCAACCACAGAGACGAAAAGAAGTGGAAAAACTTAACACCGGGACTGGTTTTAAAACCCATGCGCAAATCTCAGAACTTGCTAAACTATAATCATAAGTTGCACAGATAACCATACCAACAACCCCAAGTTGAATGAACATGCCCTTCTGTGATTTAACCAATAAACCAATGCACATATTACACACAACAAAGAATATCCATTCCTCTTCTTTAAAAAGCCAACAATCTAGAATATTCACAGAAGAACCCACAGACAGCACCAATAAACAGTGCAAGAAAACTTAAGAAAAACACATACCTCAAGCCATTCAAAGCCAAAAATCGATTCATAACATAGAGAAACCATCATGGGTGGAAAATAAGGAACCATACCTAGAAAATCTTTCTCTAAGGAGAGAAATAGACTGTATCTTCCTTCACAACCGAAACTCGTGGAGCATCAACAACCACCAGAGCCAAAAAAACAAATGCAAGTATGGCTAGGGTGACAAGCCCCGATGGTTTTCTTAGTGACATGCAGTAAATGCACCTCGATTCCTTCCCTAGCCTCATTCAATTCAATGTACAAGCTAGCCAATCCACCATAACATTAACCATTAATTCAACCAAATATCTCATTGCTATATCCATTTACATAGTGTGCCACCCAAAGTAATGTCAAAATCTTTTAACAATAACAATGTGCCATAATATTACCCCTTGTGCTTCCACATATATATTTTAACAAGTGCATAAGTCTAGAAGCAAGGGTTTATGTGCCCTCCTTTTGTCACAATCACACATAACATTAGGGCTTGTACATAGTCCTTTTATTTGAAAAATCTCCCATATCATCCTTAATCAAGATCATAAATAAAACAATTAACCCATGTTTAATTACAATGTCAAACCAAACTGATAATGATCCTTTAATCCATAAGGAAGCTTTAATATAATTTGCAAATGGACATCATGCAATAATCAACCATTAGCTTATGTCACCAAATAATTTTAAACCATAATTTGAATCATCAATTGTAGAAGACTGCTTTATTATCATCACAATAACAACAAGATATGAGTGCAACATATACACCATGGCGCCACTAGTCTACAAGGGGGTCCCACCTACTAGTTTATTATTATTATTATTATAAATAAATAATAGAGCTTGGCAATCATTTGCAAGCATTATTCATCATTTCATTTTTAAACGTCAACAGTATGAAAGACAACTTTCAAATCTAAAGAAGGTCTCTTTGAACAGTTGGTCATGCCCTTCGGCTTAAAAAATGCACCAGCAAATTTCATGAGAATGATGGATGATGTATTGAGACCCTTCACCAACTCTTTTGTGGTGGTATATCTGGATGACATCCTCATCTTCAGCATAACTTGGGAGGACCACATGCATCATATTCAATAGGTTTTGGGCACTCTGCGGTAGCACAAGCTATATGTCAACTTGGAAAAATGATCCTTTGGCATGAACAAGGTCCAATACTTCGGCTACATTTTTAATGAGCATGGGGTACATGTGGATCCAGATAAGATCCAATTCATTCATGACTGGCCAGCCTCGACCACACTAACCAACCTTCGGAGGTTCTTGGGACTTGCCAACTTCTACCAAAGGTTCATGTTGGGATTCTCCCATATTACATGGGCCCTCAGCCAAGTAACCAAGGGTAGTGGCAAGGTAAATTTTGCATGGGGGTAGACACACCAACAAGCATTTGATGATCTAAAGAATTGCTTGTGCTCAGCTCCAATATTCTCCTTACCTAATCTACAGCAATCATTCAAGATTGAGACTGATGCCTATGACTATGCTATAGGTTCAGTTATCACTCAGCATGGTCATCCAGTAGCATACGATAGTGAGACACTCTCAAATATTGTTTGGAAATACCCCACCTATAACAAATAAATCTATTCCATTGTGAAATCACGTCGTCAATGGAAACATTACATTCTAGGAAAGGAGACAATCATCCACACTGATCACAAGCCTATGCAATTCATATAGACACATGGAAAGTTGCAGAATGACCACCATCAAAATTGGTCCACATACCTACAGCAGTTCCATCTCAACATCAAGTATAAAACAAGGAGCACAAATCGTGTCATTGACTGCCTCAGTCTCCCTCTTGTTGTTGCACTCACCACAATGATCCATTATTGTGGGCATGAGGCATCTAAGTGGCCCCAACTTTATCAGTGTGACCTTGACTTCACCACCACCTATCAACTCTTGGGTATAGGAGTTAATGTCACTGATTTTCACATCCAGGATGGACTTTTATGCCATCTGGTCCACCTCTGTGTTCCCACAAGAAACCATGAAAATCTGATTTGGGAGGCTTACTACAGTCTAATGGAAGGACATTTTGGCATGGAGAAAACTATGGTCATTCTATAGAAAAAAATTTATTGGCAAAAACTTCGACAAGACATCAGTCAGTATATCAGATCTTGCATTGTTTGTGCCATTTCCAAGCCAACCATCAAGAAACAAGGCTTATACATCCCTCTTCCTACTCTTGAGAGGCCTTGGGAATCCATCTCGATGGATTACATGTCTAGCCTTCCATCCACCAAGAACAACAATGATTGTGTATTTGTGGTGATTGATCAATTTTCAAAGATGACCATTATCACAGCCTACAAGAAGAACATCACAGCAGCAGATACTGCCAAGATCTTCTTCGAACGGGTGTGGGTCCATTTTGGGATACCATAGACCATCACCTTAAATTGGGACAGTAGGTTCCTCATCACATTTTGGTATATTCTTTGGTCACTGTTGGACACCAAGCTCACTAAATCCACTACTTTCGACCCCCAAATCAATGGCCAGACAAAGGTCGCCAATCGGATTATTGTGCACATACTGTGCATGTACAAATCTAAGCATACATGTACATGGGATGAGATTCTTCCCTATGTTCAACATAGCTACAACAGGTCTCTCCATAGCTCCATCGACCATAGCCCATTTCAGGTGGGGCTACGATTCTGTAACATACCCACTATGGCCTAATGGATTTTTTTCCTTTTTCTCCTTTTTCTCGAGGGACAGAATCCCCAAGTTCCTACGAGGTCCTAGCGCAGGATAGCTCCTCCTATTGGAACCTTCACTAAACCAATCCACCGGTTCTTTCATTGAAAACCCGTCATGTACAACTCAAGCACCAAGTGTGGGCTTCACCTCCATGTGATCATCGGTTATGACCTCGAGCCAAGCCAAGAGTCGCCTTTCACAATTCGTGACTCAACGATGCCCGAGAGTCAAGTCCTTTGACTCTTCAAACCCCAAAACTTGAAATTGTACCTTCATTGAGATCGACGGCTGCGAATATCCCCCTAATCTGATGGTCCTAGCTATATCGGGATTTTGGTAATCGAGAGTTCGAAATGCAAGAGAGTCGAGTATTTAGACTCTTCAAACCCCGAAACCCGAAATCTGATACACAAGTTCTTGTGTGAGATCTAACGGTCCTCGATGATATGGATCCAATTGTCCATATTTCTTTGGAGTTTCGTGAACCGGGAGTTCACGATGCAACGACTCCAAAACTCATGTCACTCAAATCCCCAAATTTCGATATGGGAATTTGTGTAGGAGATCAACGAACCTCGTTGATCAGGATCTGATGGTCACTATCCCTCCCAAGCTTAAGGGCATTGAAGGACACTCAACCTTAAACCCCTTACTATCCTATGAGATCCAATGGCTTACGGGGTTTCGGAGCTTTCCCTGAACTCTGACCGCTCACCACGCGTCTCCTCTGATGGACAGTCCAGATCCTCCCAGAGTTTCATGAACCGGGATTTCACGACTTGTGAAGATGAGGGTTCTTCCCCTTTGGTCTCCCGACTGCCGAAACACTGAAATGTCAAAATGACGAAACCTATTCACACTAAGCTAATTCAGAGTTTTGCATACCGGGACTTCACGACTTGTGACGACGAAGGGTCTTGCCCTTTGGTTTCCCGGGTGCCAAAACACCGAAATGCAAAAATGTCGAAACCTATTCACACTAAGCTAATTCAGAGTTTCACATACCGAGACTTCGCGACTTGTGACGACGAAGGGTCTTTCCCTTTGGTTTCCCGAGAGCCGAAACGTCGAAATGTCGAAACCTATTCACACTAAGCTAATTCAGAGTTTCGCATACCGGGACTTCACGACTTGCGACGATGAAGGGTCTTGCCCTTTGGTTTCCCAGGTGCCGAAACGCCGAAATTCTGAAATGCTGAAACCTATTCACACTAACCTAATTCATAGTTTTTCATACCGGAACTTCACGACTTGTGACAACGAAGGGTCTTTCCCTTTGGTTTCCCGGGTGCTGAAACACCGAAATGCCAAAATCCCGATGAATGGGTCTGGAAACTCTGGGACTTTCAGGACGTTGCCAATTCCTCCCTCCTGCCTATGCAAAGGTTAAGGTTGACAGGCAATAGAGCTCCGATAGATCTTCTAGAGGGTTCTTGGGTAAATTATCCCTAGGCTTGGTGACCCGAGTAAAAGTCTTCCTAATTCACCGAGCTATAAATTCGGTGGTAAGGGTAAAGTAAAATCATGGGTTTACTATCATGGTATTCCTTTCGAGGAACTCACTCCGACTCTGGAGTGCGAGGAAACTTCCCGAGAGAAGTGCCTTCGGGAAATTAAACCAGAGAATAGCATGAGCCAAGTAGATAGGAAAATTCTCAAGGGAACAGACTCGTATTCTGAACCTACTCATTATATAAATAGATCGATTATGGTCATATAAGTATAAGCATGTATCCCTTGTCTCCAAATCAAAACACAGGCAAACACTTCCATACAAAAACCATTTATGAGCGTATAAACATGAGCATGCATTCAATTCAAAAATACAAGACATAACACTTATCAAAAAACACCAAGTGTGACGCGACTGCTGA
Source organism: Picea engelmannii (assembly GCA_009831015.1). NCBI lineage: Eukaryota > Viridiplantae > Streptophyta > Pinopsida > Pinales > Pinaceae > Picea > Picea engelmannii. The sequence continues at coordinate 11,450 of ML816252.1, read as the reverse complement.
GAGGGGTGCTCGTTTCCACCCAACCGTAGGCTCAGTGACTCCAAACGGATTTACCACTAGCCACCCCCGAGCTAGACCATGATGCTTGAGGTTCAATTTTCTACTTTCGGCTCAACGGAAGTCAAGGACAAAGGTTACTCTCATTCTCCTCTGTTCAGAACTCTCTGTGTTTCCAAAGTTTCTCCAGTTCTTCCCCGCGATCCCTGTCACTCGCATTCTCTCTTCCCCTTTTACCACACTTCCTCTCTTGCCTTTTTCTCTGCAAGATTGCATGTGGTGAAAATTTCCCCATCCGCAGTCAGGTCTGGGAGTTTTTACAGATGGGCGGTTCACCCCCATCCCCTCATTAACTCTTGAGGAGCCTCCCCACCTACCAATCTGACGAGAAATCCATTCCGGGGTCAGAGAGTTGCTTTGGTCTTTGAGCAAGTAAAACCAGTATGGTACTGGCTCGGTGGAAGTTAACGCAACCATTCCATGTCCCTTCCACCACCTCCCATTAGCCATCGTGATCTCTTTTAGCACATCCCACTCCCAGCAGCCATGCAACACATATTGATAACATAATTTACATTCATCGACCTTTTATAAAAAGGTTCATCAAATCAAACATTCACGTCTTTGAGTTTGCCATAGTTCTTGGCCAATATAGTTATTTTTATAGACTGGGGGAAACAGGGTGTTACAATTCCCTCCCCCTTAAAGGAACATCATCATCGATGTTCTATCTATCAATATGACATGTATGTACAGAAGTAAACAAAATCAGATATGCTTGTTTCATGGCATCTTCCATTTCCCAAGTAGCCTCATCTGGGCCAAAATGTTTCCATTGCACCTTGACCTGTGTAATGGTTCGGTTCCTAAGTGGGGTTTCCTTTTTGTCCAGTATGCATTGAGGTTCTAGCAGAAATTCTCCCTCCAGTTCCACCTGGATCACAGACCAGTCAATTATATGATTAGAATCATGTACATATTTTTTCAATAATGAAACATGGAAAACATTATGTGCTTTTACTATGGGAGGAAGTGCTAGCCTATAGGCTACATGTCCCACTCTATCTAGAACTTCAAAGGTTTCACAATACCGAGGTGCCAACTTGGCACAAGCTCCCATCCTCAATGAACTCTTCCTGGGCCTAACTCTGAGGTATATGTGGTCTCCCGTCTTGAATTCTCTTAGAGTTCTCTTTCGGTCGGCGTATCTTTTCTGTCTGTTTTGAGCGACCTTCAGATTCTGTTTTATCTAAATCACTTGTTGTTCCATTTATTTCAGCATGTCGGGTCCAATAGTAATTATATTTATGGGATTACTCCAACTGACTGGAGTGTTGCACGGTCTACCAAAGAGGACTTCGAAAGGACTCGTCTTCAGGGATTCTTGGTAGCCGTTGTTGTAGGTGAATTCCACCAGTGGTAGGTAATCTTCCCACTTCTTGGGTTGATGCATTACATGCATTCTTAGCTTGTCTTCCAATATTTGGTTCACTCTTTCCGTCTGTCCATCGGTTTGAGGATGATAGGCAGTGCTAAACAGTAATTTGGTCTCCATACCAACCATCAAAGATTTCCAAAAGTTGGAAGTAAATTTCATGTCTCTGTCAGACACTATCTATTTAGGCATACCATGTAGTCTGAATATCTCCTTCATGAATATGTTGGCAATATCTATTGCCTTGCAAGTCGATTTAATGGGGATAAAATGGGTGGACTTTCTCAATTTATCCACCACTATCATGATGGCGTCATTATGTTTGGTCGATGTTGGTAATCCAATGATGAAGTCCATGGAAATGGTTTCCCACTTCCATTCCAGGATTGGTAGAGGTTGTAATAATCCTACTGGGTGTCGGTGTTCTGCTTTAACCTGTTGGCATTCTAGGCACTTAGCTAAATAGTTAGCTATGTCTTTCTTTAACCCAGGCCAATAGAATTGTTTCCTAGTGGCCGTGATCATCTTTTGATATCCTGGGTGACCAGTATATGGTCTTTTATGTAGTTCATCCATTATGAACCTCTTCAAGTCGTCACAATCTAGAATATACAATCTATTTCTATAAGTTAGCAGACCTCCATATATCATCTGGTAGCCTTCATACTTTATTCCTGTGGGTTCTTGCTCCAAGTATCAGGTCACGGTTTGGAATAATGGGTCGGTTTCTTGTGCATTCCTGACTCTTTCTTTGACATTCGTTTCCTAGGTGCTCACCGCTTCCAGGTGAATTGTTTTCATACTTCTGTTAAAGGCATTGGCCACCTTATTTTCCTTTCCTTTAACATGTTTGATTTCAAAATCAAACTCACTAAGGAGGGCCATCCACCTAGCTTGTCTGGAATTGAGCTTTGGTTGGTCAAACAGATATCACAATCCACAGTGGTCTGTCATAAGTACAAATTTCCTTCACAGGAGGTAATATCTCCACATTTTTAAGGCGTGCACTATGGCGGCCAGCTCTAAATCATGGGTCACATAGTTGACTTTGTGCTCATTCAATTTTTTGGATTCATAGCAGACTACACTTCCTCCTTGCATAAGGACTCCTCCGAGCCCTTCCTTACAGGAATATGTGCACATGAGGAAGTCATTTTCGGGATCAGTGATCTTCAGCACAAGTGCATGGGTCAGAAGGTGTTTTAGGGATTGAAATATTTCATCACATTCTTGTGTCCACGTGAATTTAGCTCCCTTCTTTTGGAGGGCAGTGATTGGACAACCAATCTTGGAGAATCCTTTTATAAATCTCCTATAGTATCCTGCTAAGCCCATAAAGGATCTGATATCCGAAACATCCTTTGGGGTAGGCCATTCCTTGATAGACCTGATCTTGTCAGGATCTACTGCTACTCCCTCTTCAGATATGACATGGCCCAAGTAATGTATTTGCTTCTGGAAAAAGTCATACTTGCTAAATTTGGCATAGAGCTGATGTTCTCTTAGCACTTGAAGCACAAGTCTAATATGTTCCTCATGTTCCTCTCTATTCTTGGAGTAAATTAATATATCGTCAATAAAAATCAGTACAAATTTGTCTAGGAATTTGCTGAGCACATTGTTCATCAAGCACATAAAAGTGGCAGGGGCATTGGTCAATCCAAATGGTACTACCACAAACTCATAGTGACCATATCTCGTCCTGAAGGTAGTTTTGTGGATGTCCTCACCCTTGATTCAGACTTGATGGTATTCAGATCTTAAGTCAATCTTTGAGAAGATGGAAGCACCTCCCAATTGATCGAACAGGTCATCGATCTTGGGTAAGGGTTACTTGTTCTTTATGGTTACCTTATTGAGTTATCTATAATCTATGCATAGTCGGAGGGTACCGTCTTTCTTTTTCACAAACAGGACTGGTGCTCCCTATGGAGACATGCTGGGCCGGATATAGCCTCTGTCCATCATTTATTTTAGTTGTAATTTAAGCTCAACTAGCTCGGGTGTGCTCATCTTGTAGGGTGTCCTAGACACTGGCACTACTCCCGGTGCAAGTTCTATCGAGAAGTCAATGTCCATTCTCGGAGGTAAACCCGGTACCTCTTCCAGAAATACATCTCTATATTCTCTTAGTGTGGGGTGGTCTTCAAGGCTTGGTTTGTCATATTCAACTGATTCCAACACCTGTATCGCATATAGTGGACATCCCTTTCTGCAATACTTTCTCATTTGAAGGGTTGATATTCATCTCACCAAGACAGGTTTTTGGATCCCTTGAAGGGTTATCCTTCTTCTTTCTTCATTTACACATTCTAAGGTTTTATGGTAATAGTCCAGTCTGGCTTTATATGTGGCTAGCCAGTCCATACCAATCAACAGGTCATACGATCCTAGGGGTAATATATTACGGGTTTCTTGGGTGGGGAATTCACCCATAGTGAATTGGCAAGCTGGTATGACCTCCACTGCCTTTCTTTTGGTGCTAGTGTCTAACTGTACGAACCATGGCTTGGCGTATTTATGTGGATGTAATTTACACTTATCAATAGCCTTAGGGGCTATATAACTCAAATTTGAACCAGGGTCAATTAGAATAGACACTAGATGGTTGGTGATCATACCTTCCATCTCCACCACTGAAGCTTGGTGGTCAGCTTGTTTATTATCCACGGCTGCATAAATTTGCAGCATACTCCTGGCCACGTCATTGACGGTGGTAGCTTCTTGAATGTTGTAAATTATTTGACTATTCTGTTGTCAGTGCGGGCAGTCCCTCAGTAGATGTTCTTCTCCACAACCCCAGCATTTTAAGGGTCCTTTCTTCGGGTTATCGATCTTTCTTGGGGTAGATCCAAAAGGTTTATTTCCACTCTGGGAGGGGAAATTCTGTTGGTGTACAATTCGGGTTGGGAAGCTCATCCTTGAGTCATTTTTATAGTTTTTAAATCTTGGGGATTAAAACCCCTTTTTCTGGAATCCCAAACTATTATTCTGCTTCCAACCTTCATGAGGTTTTGTCTGATGCCCAAGTTGTTCATAACAATATCTTGCCTTTCGGATAGTATCTTCTAGGGTCTTTGGCTCGTCAAACTCAATCCTATTCCGATAGTCCTTAGGTAGTCCACTGATGAATCGTTGCACCTTTTCCTTTTCTTCCTTTATATAGGGTACGTACCTCAACAATTCGAGGAATCTGCTGACATATTCCTCTATGGTGTGTTGCCCCCAACTTGAGTTCATATAATTATTTAGTCTTTTCGTCGAAATATTTTTCTGACAGATACTTCTTCCTGAAGTATTTCTCAAACTGTTCCCAAGATATGCCTTCTTCATGAATCCCTTTTACATTCTTAAGTTCTTCCCACCAAATGGAAGCCTTCCCATTCAGGTTGAAAGTGGCTACTCGAGCCTTCAAATTTTCTGAGAATTCATGGACTCTGAAATACTTCTTTAGTCCAAGTAGCCAGGCCTCTGCTTCCTCTCCCTTCTTTATTTCTCCATCGAAAGAGGATGGTTTAGCCTTCTTGAATTCTTCTAGATTATGATTTTTGGAATGATTTCGCTTCTTCCATTTTCTTCGGGAATAAGAACTAGTTATGCTACTAGAAGATCCCTCTGAGTCGCTAGTTTCCTTTCTAGAGGAATCGTCTGACGCTTGTCCCTTATCTCTGGGTTGAACATTTCTCAAGGTGCTCCTCCCAGTGTGGCCACTTAAAGGGCCACATTTCCATATCCCAGGTGGGCTTCGACTTCTGTTTGTCTATTATTGGTCCGCGTGACTAGTGTCAGGTCCATGCTGCAATTGTCTTTGTATGTCAGATAAGCTCTGCAGCAAGACTGCATTAATCTTTGTTTTCTTCTCTTACTCTTTTATCAGCCTCTCGTTGTCAGCCTTACAGCTCTATAGTTCGACAATGAGGCTTCTCACAGTCTCAGCTAGACCTGGAGGGGTTTCTACCGCTCTCCTTTCGTCAGACTCTTCGTCTCTATTGTGGGAGCCATCCCCCACTTCATGGTACATCACCATTCTATGCGTCTGCAATTTCCCGCGGTTGATCGTCCGCTTGTTGTGCAAGAAAAACACTTGTTGTTATTCAACATTATATTCATTCACAATTAGCGCATAATTCATATTTTTCAAATGCATACACACAATAGGAATTTTCATTCTTAACTTTGGATTTTGATAAGGGGGTTAGGATAGAGAGTTACTCCTTTTAAGAGTACTTCAGCTGGAGTTTCTGCACAACTCGTCTATGAGCCCAAGCAGGAAAAGTGTTGTAACCATGGTCTGATACCAATTTGTAACATACCCACTATAGCCTAATAGATTTTTTTCCTTTTTCTCCTTTTTCTCAAGGGACAGAATCCTCGAGTTCCTACGAGGTCCTAGCGCAGGCTAGATCTTCCTGTCGGAACCTTCACTAAACCAATCCACCGGTTCTTTCATTGAAAACTCGTTGTGTACAACTCAAGCACCAAGCGTGGGATTCACCTCCATGTGATCATCAGTTATGACCCCGGGCCAAGCCAAGAGGTGCCTTTCACAATTTGCAACTCAACGATGCCTGAGAGTCAAGTCCTTTGACTCTTCAAACCCCGAAACTTGAAATTGTACCTTCGTTGAGATCGATGGTTGCGAATATCCCCCTAATCCGACGGTCCTAGCTGTATCGGGATTTCGGTAAACGGGAGTTCGAAATGCAAGAGAGTCGAGTATTTCGACTCTTCGAACCCCTAAACCCGAAATCTAATACACGAGTTCTTGTGCGAGATCCAACGGTCCTCGATGATATGGATCCAACGGTCCAAATTTCTTCAGAGTTTCGTGAACCGAGAGTTCACGATGCAACGACTCCAGAACTCATGTCACTCAAATCCCCAAATTTTGATATGGGAATTCATGTAGGAGATCAACGAACCTCGTTGATCTGGATCTGACGGTCACTATCCCTCCCAAGATTAAGGGTGTTGAAGGACACTTAGCCTTAATCCCCTTGTTGTCCTACGAGATCCAATGGCTTACGGGATTTCGGAGCTTTCCCCGAACTCTGACCGCTCACCACGCGTCTCCTCCGATGGACAGTCCAAATCCTCCCAGAGTTTCATGAACCAGGATTTCGCGACTTGCGAAGACGAGGGGTCTTCCCCTTTGGTCTCCTGGGTGCCAAAACGTCGAAATGTCGAAATGCCGAAACCTATTCACACTAAGATAATTCAGAGTTTCGCATACCAGGACTTCGCGACTTGCGATGACGAAGGGTCTTGCCCTTTGGTTTCCCAGGTGCCGAAACGCCGAAATGTCGAAATGTCGAAACCTATTCACACTAAGCTAATTCGGAGTTTCGCATACCGGGACTTCGCGACTTGCGACGATGAAGGGTCTTACCCTTTGGTTTCCCGGGAGCCAAAACACCGAAATTTCGAAACCTATTCACACTAAGCTAATTCGGAATTTCGCATACCGGGACTTCGCGACTTGCGACGACGAAGGGTCTTGCCCTTTGGTTTCCTGGGTGCCAAAATGTCGAAATGTCGAAACCTATTCACACTAAGCTAGTACGGAGTTTCACATACCAGGACTTCGTGACTTGCAATGACGAAGGGTCTTTCCCTTTGATTTCCCGGGTGCCGAAACGTCAAAATGCCAAAATGTTGAAATGTCAATGAACGGGTCCGGATACTCCGGGGCTTTCAAGACGTTTCCAAGTCCTCCCTCCTGCCTATGCAAAGGTTAAGGTCGACGGGAAATAGAGCTCCGACAGATATTTCAGAGGGTTCTTGGGTAAATTATCCCTAGGCTTGGTGACCCGAGTAAAAGTCTTCCTAATTCGCTGAGCTATAAATTCGATGGTAAGGGTAAAGTAAACTCATGGGTTTACTATCATGGTAGCCCTTTCAAGGGACTCACTCTAACTCTAGAGTGCAAGGAAACTTCACGAGAGAAGTGCCTTCGAGAAATTAAACCAAGGCATAGCGCGAGCCAAGTAGATAGGACAATTCTCAAGGGAATGGACTCGTATTCTAAACCTACTCATTCTATAAATAGACCGATTATGGTCATATAAGTATAAGCATGTATCTCTTGTCTCCAAATCAAAACACAGGCAAACACTTCCATACCAAAACCATTTGTGAGCGTATAAACATGAGCATGCATTTAATTCAAAAATACAAGACATAACACTTATCAGAAAACACCAAGTGTGACGCGACTGCTGAGAGTGGTGCTCGTTTCCACCCAACCGTAGGCTCAGTGACTCCAAACAGATTTACCACTAGCCACCCCCGAGCTAGACCACGATGCTTGAGGTTCAATTTTCTACTTCCAGCTCAATGGAAGTTAAGGACGAAGTTTACTCTCCTTCTCCTCTGTTTAGAACTCTCTGTGTTTCCAGAGTTTCTCCAGTTCTTCCTCGCGATCCCTGGTGCACGCGTTCTCTCTTCCCCTTTTACCACACTTCCTCTCTTGCCTTTTTCTCTGCAAGATTGTGTGTGGCGCAAATTTCCCCATCCGCAGTCAGGTCTGGGAGCTATTACGGATGGGTGGTTCACCCCCATCCCCTCATTAACTCTTGAGGAGCCTCCCCACCTACCAATCTGACAGAAAATCCATTCTGGGGTCAGAGAGTTGCTTTGGTCTTTGAGCAAGTAAAACCACTACGGTACTGACTCGATGGAAGTTAACGCAACCATTCCAGGTCCCTTCCACCACCTCTCATTAGCCATTGTGGTCTCTTTTAGCACATCCCCCTCCTAGCAACCATGAAACACATATTGATAACATAATTTACATTCATCGACCTTTTATAAAAAGGTTCATCAAATCAAGCATTCACGTCTTTGAGTTTGCCATAGTTCTTGGCCAATATAGTTATTTTTACAGACTAGGGGAAACAGGGTGTTACAGATTCCAGCCCTTGGGTCCCATTGATGTTGCACTACGTCTTGTAACCACACAGGCATAATATTCCCATGTTCAATCTGAGGAGAACAAAGCCACCAGATTCATTGAGTGGATTGAGCACATCCGCCAACAAGTCCATGAGATTTTGCAGAAATCCAATTCCAAGTACAAGCAACACCATGATCAACACCGGGTACCACACCAGTTTTAGGTGGGAGACAAGGTCTGATTAAATTTGCAGAAAAAACACCTGATAGGGACACGTCAGAAGCTCTGCCCACTTCTCTATGGGCCTTACACTATCACCAAGGTTGTGGGTAGCAATGTGTTTGAGTTCAACACTCCATCCTTCCTTGGCTTGCACCCAGTGTTCAATGTGGACCTCCTTTGGTCATATTTTCCACCATCATTGGACACCTCAGAGATCACAAAATAGTTGAAACCAACAGAGCTCAACCCTGACTGCATGGAACAAGAATCCATTGATCAAATAGTGGACACACATGTCAAGGGCACTCACCAACAGAGGATCTAGCTTTATCGGGTTGTCAAGGTAGGGAAACTCCTACACTAAGGAAAGTAGCTCACTCAGGGCCAAATTCAGTAGAATTTTCCTCACCTGATGGCGGCACTCAACGTAATGGAGACCATTTCTTCCTAAGGGGGGAGGACTGATCCAGGGGGATATTGGTGGCCACCCACCTATTCCAACTCGCTCCTCTTGACAGTTGTTAGTTCAGCACGTTCTTCTATAATTCTTTGTAATTGTGGGTTCTACACTTTCAGGGTTGTTTGAAGCCCTACACAGCTTCTATGTGGAGATTGGTGGATTCCCACCTAATCCAACTGGATTATTTTGGAAGCTTTCATGTCAATACATCTTTATGTACTTTCAGGTCCATTTTGAGGCCCTAAATAATGTTTTTTTGGATTTCCATAGTAAAAATGTAGACGAAGTTAGATTTCGACAACATGATGTATAGTTCTCGAAAATACCTTTCCAACGGGCTATAACGCGTCTAAAACGGAGGTCGTATGCAAAAGTTACGACCCTGGGAAGTTGAGGTACCAACTTACCCATCGAGGTCCACATAACTTTTGGTGTTTCATCTCCTAGGGTTAGGTTTTTGCATGTCTAGGGTTTTGGAATTCATGAGTAATGTTAAAAAGGCCTCTGGAGACTCATTATAATCATTCTTTTCATACAGATGCACACAGCAGCCACATCTCTTCTTAGAGATAGCTACCACCATTCAAGCAAGTTGTTTTCAGTTCTGTAGTTTTACAGTTTCAGCCTATTTTAATTATTCAATAGAAGTTATTGTTCACTGGATATCTTTTGGTGTTCTCCATATTTTGACTAACGATTATTGTTTCATTTTTGTCACAAGTATGTTTCCTGGTTAAACTGCAAATAGTTATCCTGGTAAATTTCCCATTAACCAAAATGGCAGCAAAAGAGAGGGAGGACATTCACAGCCACAGTCAGTGGATTAAGATCAGATTAGGAATGTGTACAAGAGGAGAACAAGAAGCGAAAGCAGCAGCTGGGTTTGCCTAAAATCTTCCAAGTCTATCCATGCAGTTTTCTGCAAAGCGCCCAAAGCTATTATGTGCCTCTCCCGAGACTAAGCATGTTTGACCCCTGCACCTTCGAGGCACTCTTCCAGGCTACATAATGTAACTCACGATTCATATGTGGCAATTCTACCAGCCTATGGTGAAAATTTTGGATTCAAAGTCCAGTCGTTCGTTTCAACGGGAAACCGACCAGAGATTTTCAAACAAGAGCACGAGAAACTTTTAGGATCACGCTATACTGAAAAGGTTCTTTTCCAAGAAGGGTATGGATCTGGTGGAACAGGATTTATGATCCTGTCAAGGGAAAGACATGTCATCAGTGTAGGAAGAAGAAACTTGGGCTACGGACACAAAGTAGCAGTGCAACTTACCTCAAGGCCAGTTCTATGGGGATTGCTTATATATGAGATATGGAGAACACATTCTGGAGGTTTCAAAAATCCTGAAAGGGTTTGTCCTGTTTGTCAGGAAATGCAACTGCAGCTTTTGTAGAAAATAAAGGATGGGATTCTACTGGTACTCTTCATAGATATGCAAAAATTCAAGGATACAGGTCAGTTTCACACTATCTAATCCTTTCTCAGAAGTCCTCGACAAAGGAAGAGAGTGCAGGAGCTATTTCTGATAATTGCAATTTAGTAGAGGATAAAGACGATGCATCACCCAGTGGTGCAAGAATATCTCTGACATTTAGCTCTGCTTATGAGACAACAACAGTATCCAAAAGTCCTGTGAACGTGACAAAGGAAGAAAACAATTCATTACCCAAATTAGCAAGCACAAAGATTTAATTGGGATCAGTCGTCAAATGAAGTCGTGTCCCGAAATTTCTGATACTAACAAATCTCATGGAGATATGCTTATGCCATAAAAAAATCATTGGAATCTTCAGAATGTAGTGAGAAACAGTGTGATCTTGGGATGTTGGAATAATTGAAATAACTGACATGAATGATCACAGCAAGTGTAAAACTAATAGATTTCATCAAATTCGAAGGGTTACGCGAGAGGTGGTATAGAACAGTGTCTAAGGCCTAGAGTTGCCACAAGGGAAAACAATTGATTAATTTCAAGCACCAGTATGGCAAATAGTACGTATTTAAATTGTTGATCATATGCATGTGACTTTTGCAAGGCTGGAATTCTCAATTTGTAATCTGATCCGGTGGTACTCAGAACATAACGAACATGATAGTATTAAGATTTCAAAAATAACCAGCAGATTGCTATAACCCTAAATCTTTAACAGTTATACAGGAATATGTTTACTAGGATATCTGGATGAATCTTCCGGCCCTTTTGCAGGTCTGATAAATCTGCAGCAAACATGGATCACAGAGAAAAATACTAAGAAAAATAAAAGATTGGATCTTTCTTTTACCTCGGTGGTGGCATAAACAAAAGGTGGATTTGCATGTTAACGATGCATTTATAGGTCGTATAACGACCCTTCATATATTTAAGTAATTAATAAACTCCATACACAACGCTAACGAATAAGGATAACAAAATATTGTTAATATTAATATT